>PNEQ01003539.1:7203-21393 GCA_003012365.1 Medauroidea extradentata | reverse complement strand
TTTCAGTCTGTGTACCACTAAAAGCGGCATCCACAATAGCTTACAATACGTGGCAAGCAGTTTCTTGCATGCCAAATTGCCCTGCCATCAGATGTACCCAGGAAATACATTTTAAATTTTTTTCTCAAAAATCTTACTAAAAAGGGAGGGGGGGCCTATACGTGGGCGGGGCCTATACGCGAGTAAATACGGTATATTTGGTCATAACACTTCTGGTAAAATAATATTCTAATTATTTTATGTTGGTAGACTTGTAAACACTTCCAAAATACAGTTACAATAGTGAAAATTCAGTAAAAACATCAGGCTTAAAATATTTCGGACATGCTGTATTTACCTAAAACATAAAAAGCTATCGAATATATTTTGGGTTGAAAATAAAAATGGCAAATGCCTAAAATGCAACAGTTTGACAAATCTGCCCCAGGGTATTTGCGAGCTCTGAGCTAAATGTTTGTCGCAGTGTGAAATGCTTTGAAGCAGGGCACAATGCAAAGTGCTACATCACATTCTTTGCACAATTACCTCAATTCCCTTCTGACTTTCTTGCCCTTCTCATCACGAACACGGCTGCACATACCACAAAGTCTTGTGGGGTGTTGCGTCTTTGCTGTGGAAGGAATCATTGACTGGAAGTGGCGGCCAGTCAGACGCACAGGATTGGTGCTACTGAGGGCACGACCGGCAGCTTTTCGAGAGAAGTCTTAGTTCTTGTACTTGGAAATCATCTTCTGTAAGGTAGCAATGCGAAAATCCAGAGCATTCTTTTGTCCACCAGTTTTTTATACAAAACAAATGCATTCCACAATGAAAGTTCCACCAAATAAAAAAATATTTTTGATAATATTTTTTACCTCTCTTTCGAGGCAGTGGATTTGCTGCAGAATGCTGGTCAACTTTATCCACTCCTCCCACAACTGCTGATGGTTTCCGTTTCTTGATGTCCCTCTTCTCAACTGTCACCTTCCTGGCATTGTGGAGAGTGGTCAGCGTACATACATCCTTCTATCTTTCCATTTCAGCGCTCTCACTTTCCCCCTTTGAAAAGCTGCAAGTTCACCTCTTCTAAGTTATTTACTGCGAAATGATGGAGGCATGTCTTTTCTTGTCCGGCGTACAGTACCATAAATATCAGTCATGTTGGCAATAAGGTCAGCAAGTTAAGGTGAACTGTAATAATTGTCAACAGTAAGACAGTAGCCTTTGTTGAGGAGAGGTTTCAACAGTGTCATGACAATTTGTGAGAACTGAGAAAGATTTCCAAACTATGGATCAAAATGTGTACCTTTTCCAGTGTACACAATCATAGACCTCAAATAACCACTGTTTGATTCACAAAGCATGAAGGATTTGATTCCAAATCTTGCTCTTTCGAGAGGCACGTATTGGACCCAGCCTAGCCTACCCATGTAGAGCACCAAACTGTCGTCAACAGTGACATCACGCTCTGGGGTACAGACACTGCTAAACTTTTTGTTCAAGATGTCAATGAACGGCCAGATTTTATTTAGTTTAGGTTGAGGGTGAGTACTAGGATCAAGGCAGAATTATCAGGGAAAGGTAGGCATTTCTCGCGCTGAAGAAAACGTTTGTAGCTAAGGACCTGGCTAAAAAATGGGAGTTGCAACTGTAGGTTGCTTACTCCAATACATTTGGTAATTTGGCTTCTTCACAATACTCTGAAGAAGAATTACACAAATAAAAATGTGAATTTCATCATTTGTGGTGTCCCTCCACTGGGGTGTATTGTTTTCTCGTGCATACCGGTTTGTTTCTGTCATAACAACGTTCACAAATTCATCATCAACGAAGAGGTTCAGATACTGAGTTATGTCATCATCAGAGTTGAATTCATAGTGAATTGTTGGCTCACCTAAAAAAGGATACCGCGGTGGTGCAGGTGGCAACTGAGCAGATGTGTTGATTGGTACCCACTGTCGAGCACTCGCCAGGGGATCCTCGGAAGAATCAGAATTGTCTTCTTCCAATGATGGTTCATTGTCTGACTCACTGTCAGATTCACTAAACTCAATGTCTACTTCATTTTCACTTTTCATTTTGGAATAACAATCACTACTTTGGAAACAGTATTTTATAAATAAAACAAAAACTCTGTAGGCTACTACTGTCTGCGAATAAACAAATTTTAGCTGCTAAAAAATGTTTTCAAAGTGAGAGAAAATTCACTGCAATAAGAGTATACACACAGTTTGGCCACGAAAACTATGTGCAATACTACACAGTATCCTCTCTCCTACGCCTCTCTCTTACACTCTCTTACTCCTCTCTCTTACTCTCTCTCACTCCTCTCTTACTCCTCTCTCACTCCTCTCTTACTCCTCTCTCTTATTCCTCTCTACTTCTCTCTCTACTTCCCCTCTCTCTACTTCCCCTCTCTCTACTTCCCCTCTCTCTCCTACCACTCTCTCCTACCACTCTCTCCTACCCCTCTCTCTCTCCTACCCCTCTCTCCTACCCCTCTCTCCTACTCCTCTCTCCTACCCCTCTCTCCTCCTCCTCTCTCCTACTCCTCTCTCCTACTCCTCTCTCCTACTCCTCTCTCCTATCCTTCTCTTCTACCCAAGTCCCCTACTCCTCTCCCCTACTCCTCTCTCCTACTCCTCTCTCCTACTCCTCTCTCTCTATCCCTCTCTTTCTTTTATCTGCCTCTATCTCTTCTTTCCCTGTCTCGTCTATCTCCTTCTTTAATTTCCCATCGCTTACCACGTCTCCATCTAGTTGTGAGTGTTTGTCTGGTGTTGATAATTGTTACAGCAGCATGTACCAACATATATAACACACAACTGCTTTGTTTATGACTCTAGGCATTGTTTTGGGCAGTGAATCAAGGTGACGCGAGGATAGTACAGTTGCTGCTAGACCACGGAGTTCCTCAACATCTCATGGATCGTCATGGCAACATGGCTGTCGACCTCGCTGTGCTGAAACATTTAGAGAAAGTAAGAGGCTGTCTTGGTTGTAGCTGGGTCTTTAACGCTAGATACATCGTTACATTCATTTTTCATCATTAAGTGATTTACCAAATAAATTGCATCAAATTAAAGATATTTCATAAGTTTCTAAACATAAGTTGTACTTTACATTCCAGTGTGAATTGTTGGTTTTCAAAATGGTAGCCTAACTGTGTAGTTTCACGCGCAGTGGTTTACTACGCTGTGAATACAGTTGAAGATTTTACAGGATTTATTGGATAACCACTCTACCAACGTGTGTTCACTTTTTCATAAATAATTGCAAATTTCATCAGTTGACAATTTTGATTTACGAAGAAAGTTGTAGTGAAGAGTTCTTGGTTTGTAAATTCATTTTGGATCAGATGTAATAAACCAGGCAATGCATCTGAATAAGGTTTTAAATAAATTGTAAATCTTTATGACAGAAGGTACATTGTAGTAGAGTATTATTGTTTATGTACAGTTACAAAGCAAAGTTTGTACCCATACATAGAAGTATAGAACTGTAGCAGTGTTTCAGAATAATATGAACTTATTTGCATTGATTATAATTAAGAGTTACCCATAGTTTAAACAAGAAGATTCCTACGACACTGAATGATGTCTTATGTACAGCATAAACTAGTGTAATGGTTCATATATAATTGAATTTAAAATAAATTGCTACAACAATAGTTTTTGAAGAAGAAGAAGAAGAAGAAGAAGAAGAAGAAGAAGAAGAAGAAGAAGAAGAAGAAGAAGAAGAAGAAGAAGAAGGGTTACAGTAGAGTCCTATTATAACACTGCCACTTGTAATATTTCTCTGACAAGGCAACATTTATTTGGTCACTAAAACTGTTTGATAATACAGTACAGTAGGTAGGTAATTAACCTTTTGTAAGCAGTTTGCGATAGTGAGTACTTCTGACTGCCTTGCCTGGAATAATGATTGGTAATTATTGTTTGTTGTGACGTGATAAGTTAACCTGTGACTACGATACAATCTACATGTACACTTCTGTTGTAGCTAAGATTGCTGTGTTTATATCACAAAGTGGCAGAAAAATACAACTCGGCTGAAAGGGAAGCAGTAATGAAGTGGGCTCACTTTATTACAAACTGCATCCTTTTATAATATAGACAGTCCTTTCAGAAGTATTATAACAGGGGTGTACAAGTTAGAGAGTCAACAAATATTTTAAATGATGTAAGTATTTCAAAAGTCACATTGTAAAATGACCTTACTGAGCAAAGTGGCACAATTGTTACATTTTGGGCGCTCGTTCAAGAGTACCTGGGTTCAGTTCCTGGTTCCAGCCATCTTGACTGTGGTTTCCTGAAACGGTTCCATAATACAGACCACGGTCGATTCCTTCCATTGTTCCTGTCGCTGTCTGATGACTTTGTTGTCAACGGGATGTAAAGCCTCATACAAATTTAAAAATAATAATAATAATCATGTAGTTTTTAAATACTGTCAATAATATATGTTAAAAATTAATATTTTTTAAAAGTTTAATTTCTACAAAATGTTTCAAAATATATACTGTATTGTATTTGTTAATTGTTAAAGTATACAGCAGAACAATTTTTTTACACTTCGTAGGGGACATTGAAAAATTTTCGTAAAATGCAGGAAAGTAGCTACTGTAAAACTAGTGTAATTTCTTGGGTAAAGGATGCAAATGGAACTATGAAAAGCATGTGTAAAATGCAGGAAAGTGTAAAAAATAGAGAACTATCTATGACCTTGACCTTCACAGAAATCTGGCTTGTATTGTTTTCTGTATTTTAACAGTTATGTTGCCATATTTCTTTATTTTGTGATGTTTATCCCTTGTTTAAAAGTTGTTTGAAAATGTTTAGTAACAAACTGTATATTGTATTGACAAACATTGAGTATCCATGCTTTAAATATCTGACCTATAAAACAAATGCACAGTGAGTAGTTACATTAGAAATCCTGGCTTGCACTCGTATTATTCGCACATTGCAATACATTTTTGAAGGTGGTAATATTTAGTTTTAATGTATCGGACCATATTGCACATGCCAAGTAAATAAAATTAATGTTGTTAATTGTTTGCAAGATCGGCAGAATGCTTGGTGCTGTGGAAGTGGAAACAAAACCTGAAGAGAAAGAACATGACCAAAACTTCAGACAGTCATTTCAAGAACTTCTGCTGGAAGTCAATGATATGAGGTAAGTTCATGATAGAATACAGTAAGTCAAGTCATTTGTATCCATGTTTGTACTTGCTGCGCTAGCCTGCTTCGTGTAAGCTCCAGTGAGACAGCCTGTGGTGCATTGCTGGTGAAAGTAACATATTTCTTGTAGCACGACACTCATTTGTATTCAGGTTTAATAAAAAAGTCTAGCTCATTGTTAGAGCTGCGTTGTTCGAGCGGTAGTTTCAGCCCAAATAAGTCTTGTGATGGAATTACAGGAAAGTAATTTAATTTATTTTAATTTCATATTGAAATCATGATATTAATTGTACTAATAGGTAGAGACCTGAACTTTTCGCGATCGCGAAATCGCGTCGTGAATCCGCAAATTTCAACGATTTTACAGTTTTTCACGAATTTTTAACAATTCCTGAAAGATTCACGAAATTAGGGGTTTTACCGACTCTGTACACCTATTTTTTGTTGTGGTCGTTATATTATCGAAAAAAATGAATTATAATCTTGATTGTATCCAAGTTTACGGCATTCCAACAAAGAAACTTACCTAAAATGTGTTCGCATTTCACTTATTATTCTGCCCAAGGGCAGAGAAATAGCTTACGACGCCGGTAAAACTAAATCCAGCAGCCAGCCATGTTTGTTGATGTGCTCTGGCCCGAGCAGGCCGTTGAGGTTAAGTTCGAGATTACGCAGGAATTAAATTTAGCGGTTGTTCACGTAGCAGGAAAATATATATTTCGCTAGTAACAATACTGCGTTCGTTATAATTATATATATATATATATATCGGTAGTTCATTGGATCAATATTACCGACGTAACTGTAGCGTAATTGATTTTTTTTTACCGTTTTTACAAACGCGAAAGTTTTGTTATTACGAAAAACAGTGTGCTCATGAAAGCGAAGATGGCGGCGGCCTATGTTTACGTTTAATGTTTGTGAACGCAATCTCGCCTTTGACGAAGTCTGTTTTTGGTTTTAAAAACGTGATCAGTTTATATTTGCGACTTCGTAATATACTGCTGTAAGTTGCATTTAATTACAAACGGTCTGTCAATCAATTTGTGCAGGTGGGTGCGGCAAATATGCCCAAATATGTAGAGAGTGCCCTTACTCGGGCAAATGAGTTTTCTACGGAAGGTATGCATTCCAGCGACAGAAATATAATGTTTTGCAAATACTGTAACTCTCGTGTTAGCTGGGAGCGGCGAGATACTGTTCTTAAGCACATAAAGAGTGACAAGCATATAAATAACAGAAGACTATCAAAGGAAAAGAAGACCAGCCTTCAGCAGTCGATTGGCAGTAGTTTCCAAGTTGTAAATAAAAGGACAGCTGTAGCTAATAATTTTGCATTGAAAACTACAGCAGCATTCTTAAAGGCTAATATCCCACTAGAAAAACTGGAAGAAACAAACCTAAGAGAATGGATGGATGAATTTGTTCACGGTTTGTTTTAAATATATGTAACTTACCTTAACTTAGGCCTTTTTATACTTTAGTAGATATGTTTGACAGTCACTTAACTTACTTAATTTTTTTTTTTTTAATTTTACCCTAACTTACATTCTATTAAATAATCAGTGGAAACCAATTCCTTTAGTGACTAGATACCACTTTACTCATTTAATTTTTTATTAACTTGCATAATATTTAACTGGTCTGGTATGTTTAGCCTTGGCCAACCTTACAGTGAATTCTACCACTTCTCTTCATTGGTACAAACTTGTTGAAATATTTCCAAGGATTTAAAATTTTTTTGATTGTGAGCACTGATTTGGACTAAGCCCGAATTTACTGTGGGAAAATTAGTATTTCCACAAATTTCATGGATGTAATTCTAACATTTGAAGTAACTTACCTCCAAACAGCATAGCCTTGGTAGAGGAACCCTTAAGTTAATAGGCTAAGTAAATTAAGGAACATTGTAATACATAAATAAAGGAACACTGTTATATATATACAAATAAATAAAAATTTTATTACAATTATTTTTTTAGGGGCTGGGGATTTGCCAACTGTTAAGACTTTACGTGAAAAGTATGTACCACTGGTAGCTGAGGAACAGATTGCCTCTATTAAAGCTAAACTGGCTGGAAAGTTTGTAAGTGTGTTAGTTGACGAGACCACAGACGAGAGAGGGAAGTGTGTCTTCATTGTACTGTTTCGTCTCATGGAACCTGGTGTTCACTTCCTGGAAACTGCCAACTCTACACATTGTTTCAGAGCTGGGCTAGACTCACTGAAAAAGTATGATGTTAGCTATGACTCGGTGCTTGCTTTTGTCAGCGATGGAGCGCGTTATATGGCTAAGTGCTGTGAATGTCTCAAAGTAATTTTGGGGAATGAAGTATTGCACGTACAGTGTTGGGTGCACAAGCTGTGCATCATTGGAAACATTTGGCCAAAAGTTTTGGCTGAACTCAACAGCGCAGTAGTCGAGTTCAAGGCAGCGTTTCAAAATACCAGAAAACTGAAACATCTCCACATCCAGTTCTTGACTGAGAAATATCCCGATGGCAACAAGAAAATCACCCTGTTTCCTGTTTCCGTCCTCACTCGCTGGAACAGCTGGTTTCAGTCTGTTTTGTACGTGTCAGAGTACCTCACCGACATGACTGAATTTTTCAATTCAACTGAAATGCAAGCCACTACCAATGCAGGAGTAGAATACTTCAGTAATATTGCAAAATCAGAACTTCAAAAAATACACATACAGGCTGTGTTTGTTCGAGAACATGCTGGGCAGTTGATGAGTTTGGTTGACTGTCTTGAGTGATCTACATACCCAACCAGCCACATACATACTTCACAGCAAGCTTCTGCATGTGAAAGAAGGTTTCCAAGTTGCAGCAAATGGCATTTTTGAGTCTGAAACCACAGCCACACTACAAGAAATCAGAAACAAGGTTCATCAAGCTGAAATGAAAACAAACACTCCAGCGTGTTGTTTCGCTGGCTGTCGATAAACTACAGGAGTTAATGTCTACAGACCCTTGCAAAAAGACATTTGAAGTGGTGGACAAGCTGTTTAATCCTTCAAGTGTTGTGCTGAATGACATAAATGACAACTTGATCACTTCATTCCAAACACTTCCTGGAATGAAGGTAGCCGGTCTAACATCAGCTGATGTTGCTCGCAGCTACACAAGATTCAAGGAAACAGTGAAAGCGGAGTCAGAAAAGAAGCAGCCTGATGTGATTGAAATTCTGCTATCTATGAAACATGATTTTCCTGCTTTCGTATGTGCAGCACTGAGAGCTGTTTAGCTGCCTTGCTCCAATGTGGATAGTGAGAGGGGTTTTTCACTATATGGTTCAGTTCTGACTGACAGGCGGCACAATTTACTTGAGGAAAACACTGAAATAATGACCATGATTTCCTTTAACAAATCTATGTAACTTAAAGTGTTCAAAAACAAAAGCTTGTTTCAATAACAACTCAAATTCAGGTTTAGTGTAGGGTTAACGTACATTGGTAAGTTGTGAAACTTTGTGTTGATGAGAGAAAGAATTTTTACTGCGGTTTCCATTAACGTGTTTGAGTGCAGAATAACTAACTTATGTAAGCCTATGTCTACAGATGACAGTGATTAGATGCAGTACAGTACTAGTAATTATACATATTGAAAGGTAAGTTGGTTATTTTATAAATACAAATCATTTTGCAATTAAAAAGGAAAAAAAATTTTCACAGCTTTTCATTTATTTTTTCACCACTTTTTAACGTTTGTTTCACCATTTTTGAACTACTTTATTTACCGAAAAGTTCAGGTCTCTACTAATAGGCTTAAATTAATTTAATTGGTATCTTAATTTTTTCTCATTTAAAAGGTACAATGAAGTAATTCAATTATTTTTATTGTGTGTAAGTGGTTTGACTTCAGTATTTGTTGTTTTAAGCCTAACGATCATTTAGGAAAAATCTTTCGGTTAATTAATTTAAATATTATAATTTTGCTGAACAGGTTGTCACCTATAAAACCCACTCTCCAAATGTAAAACTGCTATTGGGTCTGGCGAAACAGTAGCCTACTGTGAGAGAAAACCTTGTCTGTATGCAATTGCTATTGAGTAGTCTTTTATTGTAATATTTTAATATCAAATAATGAATTCACAATCTTTAAGTTCAAATTATTCTGAGTTTTCAGTTTTCTGGTGACACGTGAATTTAAAATAAATAGTATGTCTTGTGTGGATTTTTCTGAAACAGCATAAAATCCAAGCAAATTTAGACTCTTTGAAATTTTACGAGAGACTGATATTTTAAAAGTTTCAGCAGTTGGAAAGTTTTTGGTGTTTAATTTAAAGATGTAAATGAGTTCGGCCAGCCTGGCCATGGTGCTTCCTACGCGGACAACACCAATAGGGGTTCACAGAGGATACCACAAGCTGTGTGCTTCCGGCAATGTCTTATGCCAAACCTTTACTTAATATTTTATACTGTACCAGTCATCCAGTTACAATAATTTTAGTTTAGTAGTTTACTTAATTTATTTCATGACCGGTTACTAGATTTTACTAGAATGTTCTAGAACATTTACCGGAAGCGAAGCCGCCATGGTATCTTCTAACGCTGTTGCGGCTACCCGAGCGCTCTGTTCTGGGTGATCGAGGAAGACGAACATGTGCCGCATTGTGTGAACTTTGCATGTGGTGGGAGATAGGTGAGCAGCGAGGCGCAGGCGACAACAATGGGGCCGCGATGGAAAGCAACGAAAAGACTTTCTAGTAAATTTTCTTATGAATTGACACTGAATTATTGATGGGAACTTTTGGCGATGTCGACTGTGTGGCCGGCCCACTACCGGTTACAGTGTCAGGGGTTATCTTTTAGTTCAGCGCGTGCTAGCGTTCTTGATTTTTGTTGTTGTTTTACTTGGTTCAGTTAACAATCTGTATTATTTTATGTTGATGTAGAAGCATAAAGGATGTCTGTAACTATGCAAGTTTTTTATTATTATTATTATTTTTAGAATAAAAAAATGGACTGTTGATTGAACCACGTGTTCATTGACTATCGTTCAGTAGACGTCCACCCTTCGTTACCATGTAAAACCCCTAAGATAAGAGTGTAGCTCACCGCTGAGACCGGAGCAAGTACGAGAGTTTGTAAGTTGACATCTGGACACTATAACGAGAGAGGCCGTATCAGCACAACATACAACGTGATAGTGAGAGAACAGTTTGAAGTCTACCAAGATCTCTACATCGCGCAGGAATTCTTCTTTAAGTACTTTTTTTTATTGATTGAATACTCATAAGGAATTAACGTAATGCATTTTTCTAGAAAAAGTAATACAGTGGATTGATTTTTATCAAGATTTAATTGCATTAAATTTCCAGCACATCACTAGGCTATGACATTGATGTCGAACGCAAGCATTCGGCAGTTAGTAACTTTCTTTATATTTTATAGACTTATGGTCTGTAAACTCAGGTGTTTCGAAAAATTTTACATTTTCAATTATGTTATTTATAAATAAGTTAATAAAGGTGTGTGTATGCCACTTTGAGAAACTTCCTAAGATACTTTAATTTCCTTAGAAATGGATTGACTAATTTCTACCACAAATTTATTTTCAAATAATTGCTGAACCAATCAGTGCATATGTCACTTAGCCCTAGATTTTTTAATTTCATGACAATTTGTTGATTGCAAATATCTAAAGCTTTGCTAAGGTCACCTTCCAAAATAAGGGTGAATGCATGTTGCGATTGTGACCATTATGTGTTTCAGCACAATAAATATTTTTAAGTTCATAACAGTCTTTGAACTTAGGTACGAGTCAAAATCAGTGTACTTCAATTTTGTGAAAACAGCAATTTTCAGTCAATATCCTCGGGAACCGTCGGGTGTCATAAAATTGGGGCTTTCCTGCACTCTCCAAACTTGATTTCGCCATTAAAAATTGATTTCATTGGTATATGAAAATCAATATTTTGAATATAAGTATTGTATTATGGAACACTTCATAAATTGTGCAAATATTTAGTAGTTTTACACATAATTTATAAATTTTGTGGTTTCAAACTCATATGAGGAATATTGCAAAAACTTTCGAACTTTTGCACGTTGCGAACAATGATGTCTCTAACGACTAATGGTAGAGTAAACTGCAGTAGATAACTGATCATAGTGGTAACAAAAACATTATCAACCAGTTCCGGGCAGCTTGTGCGATTCTTTGTGAACACAGTGTTTCTACCTCAAGCCAACACATAACAGCACACTATAGTTTATTAATATCAGATTTTTGTAGCCAACATACCAAAGTCGAGAAAAAGATACGAATAACAAGTGTTTGTTGCAAAGACACTGAATAAATGACTAAAGCAAAGCAGCAGTTTACCAAACACATATACAAGAGAAAATTCATGTTAACAGAAAAGTAATAGAATTAATGTGTTCAGTAGTTCCACGTCACACAGTTAAAATTATTTTTTACTCACGTCTCGTTACTAACCAAGACCTTTCCAGTATTGGTCTGTCTAGTATTTGGTACTAACGACGAGCCTCCTAATAGCTAACATAGCTGTACGAGTGATATCCGACTGCATGAGAGGTAGAGATTCAAGTCTGACACACTTCCTATTGCCACATCTCTTGCAACAACTGCTACTGTTAGTCAGGAATGTGCACTCACTTAGAGCAGTTCTAATTTTGGAAAATATGTGGGCGTAGTACTTGGATGTTTACAATATTAATGTGCATGAAATAAAATCTTTTTACTGGTTATGTTTGTATCATTGTATCAAATTTTGGCCCATACACCGATACTGCAATTTATCGGCAGTATCAGCACTCACCGATCTGGCTTTGCGTAGCGTTAATCGCAAGTACTGTACATAATAACTGACTATTAATGATAGCTGTTATTGGTCACTTGTGTCTTTAGTGGGTAGATATTGTAGATAACATTTTTCAAAGCTATGTAATGTAGGCAAACATTTTGCAGACTGCGTTAACAAAAGTGCATGGCAATGTTTATGTTTGCATTCAGAAGAAAACTACAAATTGACTGAAAATATAAATTTTGCAGGGCTTACTTACAGTAGAATTCCTTTCCAACCCCCCTCCCCCTTTTCCCTTCTGCTTTTTACTCTATCTCACATTTTTAGTTGTCCCATTTGCTGCTTTTACAGCAGAAATTTGCCTTTTTAACACTTTCCTGGATTTTACAACAATTTTTACTGATCCCTTGAGAAATGTAAAAATGTGGTTCACTCATTATCCGAAACCACGTGCAGATTTAAGGTATCAGGCAGTCTTTCATCTGTGCAAGACGTGTAGGAGAATTTCATGTGACACATTTTACTGTGTATTAATAAATATTACGGCGTGCTATGCGGCTTAGTCAAGTACATAGTCGGAAATATGGCTAGCTGAACGTAGTGTGGAATGTTTTGTTTCAGCTGTACAACATTAAAGAGGGAAGTTGCGACAATTCTACAGGACCTTGGACTGAAGCAGTTTATTCATGTGTTTGAAGCTCACAATGTGGATTTGCTACAGTTCTTGATAATGACGGAGGACAGGCTGAAAGAGATGGGTGTGGCCCCGCGCTACAGGAAGAAGATCCTAGAGGCTGTTGAGCGATATCACTTCAAGCCGTGGAAGAAGTCCAGCGTACATATAAAGCCGCAGACGGAACCATTCAGGTACGGAGGTTGTTCACTAGTCCACAATGTGTCTCTGGTCTGTCAGAGCGCTGAGGGCAAAATAAGGGTTTTGAGACAATGTCTCATATTCCTCTACATGTGTTAATTCTGCCTACTTCCATTCTACAGTTTCATCTGGAAATTTATGTTGTTAATAAGCCTGAATGTATGTTGTTTAAACCTCGTGGAATGTTGACTTTAATTGAGAGCAACTACTTGGGGCAGGGGTGTGCAAATAGTAGTTTTTAGTAGTTTGAATAGTTTCTGAATGAATATTAATTTTTACAGTGTATGTACACAGTAGAACCCCGATTTAACGAAATGCCATGCGACCCGAAAATGTTTACTCTGACTCGATGTTTTGTTAAATCCATCTACACCCCCCCCCCTTTTTTTCTCACTCTCTCTCTCTCTCTCTGTGTTTGTGTGTGTGTGTGTGTGTGTGTGTGTGTGTGTGTGTGTATATATATATATATATATATATAGTGAACCCTCGATAACTCGGACTAAAAGGGGGGAGAAGCTGTCCGAGTTACGATTTGTCCGTGTTATCGAGGGGCGTCCGGGGAGGAGAGGTAAGCAGTCATTAATCACAAGAAACGTGAGGAAATCAGTACGCTATCATTTCTACAAGCAAAAGAGGCGGCAATATATACTGCTTTGTACATATCAATTTACAGAAGGGGTTAGTGGGGAAATAATCACTGTAACGTAGAGAACTATAAAAGAAAGAATGTCAAACAACATGGGCCGGCAGATTCTTTTTTATTTACTTTTTATGCTACTTCTGGCTGATCTTTTTTTTTTATCTGTGCTAGGAGCTGGTACCAAGGCACCCTTCTACCACATAAAACTTCTCACCCCTTTCTCTCGTTTGGCTGGCGACAGTCTGCGTGCGTGTGTGAGAAAGAGAGATAAGCTAGGGTGGTAGAGCGCGAGCGGAAGTAGTCAAGGTCAACCGGTACAGTCTCAACAGTAATAAAAACACCGCACGTGACCACACGCAACTCACGAGATGTTTACGTTAAAAATTGCTCAACATCAGCATGTCACAGTGTCTCCAGACAGCTGTTTGTTTCCTACGAGAAATTATTTTTTTCCAGGGCCTCTTTGCTAGAATACGAGGCCAGGAGCAACGTAAATCTCAGTCTACATTTCCTCCTTTTTTTTTGTTTAGTTGAAGTCTACGGCCGTGTTTGAAGTGATAATGTGCGCTTGTAGGCCTCCCTTCATACTTGCTGCGTCATCATAGATCAGTGACGTCTTTACACACACTTTACACTTAAAATAAATTTCACAGATACCATCAACATTAACGGGAACTCAATAAAAGCCCATTCATTTTAATCATTTAACTTTTTCAAAAGCTAGGCCCTCTAGAATG
>PNEQ01003538.1:53432-84492 GCA_003012365.1 Medauroidea extradentata | reverse complement strand
ACAAACTTAAGACTGCTTTTCGCATGGACAGCTATAGCTACTTATCCTTCTGCAGAATTAGTTCAACTAGCCGCTTGGACATTCTAACACTTGATGACTGAAGTACCAATCTTGTGTACAAAGAGGTTTTTCAATTAAAGTAAATATTATCAGTTACGAATAATACTCGCGAGCAAAGCCGCGGGGGACTGCTAGTTACATATAAAATTCATGTCGTGCTTCTTTCTTCCATACTTCGAACACTGTGCGTTGAATTTTCTTCACTGGTGGTGTTGGTAATGATGAACTGTTTGGGCCTACATTCTTTACGCGCCAATTGTATAGCTTCATCTGCTAACGGCATAAAAAGTAGGTATAGATATATAATTATTGGTGGTTTGTACACATTTTCAATTTAAAAATTGCGAAATAAAATCTTTTACCGTTAAAAATACAAAGCTACAATTATTCTGCTTTAAGATACGTGGGGCCGCGGTGGCCGAGGGGTCAGACCTATCGCCTCCCACTAAGGTGATCCGGGTTCGATTCCCGGCGGGGCCAGCACCCGGATTTTCACATGTGGGAATCGTGCCGGAAGATTCCGTTGGTCGGCGGGCTTTATCGAGAATCTCCTGTTTCCCCGCCATTTCATTTCGGCGCTGCTTCATTACGCATATAATGTCATCCCTCACCAACGCTAAAGACCTCGATGTTAAGGGGGATTGATCCCTGTCAGGTCGGTTTTGCGTTTTTTTTTTATAAATCAGGCAATAGACACATTGTTTTACTTTTTTCACGCTGACAAGGCATAGTTTATTGTTTCATTCACTTTTTGGAATCCATGTGGCATTGTTTCTGTTAATGTTGTGGCCTCTGTAGTCACTCCCGTAAATAAAGCAATTTTTCCTTTTCAACTGTTTCCCGTTGCAAAATAATTACCGGTAATATATTATGGTTCCAGCAATTACAGAAAATCGATTAAGTTTGTGTCTATGCCTTGTCGTGACAAAAATTTTGATACATCGACTGGAACAGAAGTTATCGAGAAGAAACAGATAAATCCAAGGTGGTAGGGATCAATACCCCTTAATCGCTGACCAAAGTCTCTCTCTCTCTCTCTCTCTCTCTCTCTCTCTCTCTCTCTCTCTCTCTCTTTCAGATACTTAAAAATTCTACGCATAGGAGCATTTTTTTTTGCATATCAGGTATCCGTAGGCCTACTTATCAATTATGGTTGGAGGAACTATTTAAGAATGTCATTGTATTTGGTACAAACTTAGATGAAGTCGCTTTCGCGACTTATTGAACGCTTGGAAACTTTACTCGGGTATGTGCTTGTACGCCTCTAGTTGAAGTTTCGTCCTACTCATTCTACCGTAGTGACTTATAGCCGCATCTGAACCACTCCCCCGAAGTTCCACTCCTCTGATAGATAACTTATGCAGTGGAAAATAAATGTTAACAATGAAATAACAAAATGAAATTATGCATATACACTAACGCAAGTCAATAATGAATAATTTTATTTAGTAGGTTGAAAAGTTAAATGTTGTAACGAAATGAATATCATAAGCATAGCAACTCTGAAACATCTCTCTCAAACAATCATCATGCGTTTTCTGATGTTCGTAATATGTCGGGGGGGGGGGGGGATCGTAGCCTAGGTTACTTTGTACGTCTTCGGTGAAATTAAGGCCTCGTTGTTGCACAATTTTATGTATGTATGTATGTATGTATATATATATATATATATATATATATATATATATATATATATATATATATATATATATATATTCAGCATAGTGTTAGTTTTGTAGACATACTTGTAACTGTATGTTCGACTTGTGAAAATATCGTAGCTCTCATGGTCTTCCCAAAGCGGCATGCCAAGATAAATTTGCAGTTTACTAGAGCGTATAAATTACAAAAAACCAACGGACTTACTGGAATGAAATAAATAACACTGACATTAGATATTATGGGCCATATGCTAATCTGTTTAAAACACACTACAAAACAACTAAGTATTAAAAAAAATTGCTGTAAATTAAGAAAATTGACATTATTTACACATTTTTTAATTTAAAGGAATTTTGTTGTGTGTTTTTAAATCTTTTAGCATAAAGCCCATAATATCCAATACTTCATTCCAGCACGTCAGTTGGTTTGTGACGTTTGTATATTCCCGTAACTTGCAAAATTAGAATTTTACATACCGTTATGGGAAAACTAAGAAAGCTAAAAAAATTGTACGAGTGGGACATGTGGTCACAAGTAAAGTATACAAAGCTAACACTATGTTGTACAAATATAATATTATGCCTTTCTGCCACTTGAACGCCCTTAGTATGGGAGTTAGGACACACTTAACGTACTGTACTACTGTGAACATACGATGACGTATGTCCACAGTAGTACAGTAGGTTAGTCTGTCTTATTTCAAGAAACATTCAAAGACACACTTGCTCTTTGCTCTGGACGATGCTCGACTAACCACGGACTCTCTCCTCCAGAGAGAACACACAAGTCATACAGCCTAGTGCAGCTAGTGGCTGACAGGGTACACTCACATCAAAGACACCACCACCTCTGTGTACAGGCGCCGCCGGGTGAGGTGGAGGAGGCGGTGAAGGTCGCCATAGATGTTGGATACCGTCACTTCGACTGCGCCTTCCTCTACGACAACGAGAAGGAGATCGGCAGGGGTATCCGTGCCAAGATCGCTGAAGGAAAAGTGAAGAGGGAGGATCTCTTCATTACCAGCAAGGTAAGCCCTCCAACCTGTCGCCGTAAAAAGTGCCTGCTTCTCGTAATCACAAGGCGACGTTTAAAAACGTGTGAATGTTAGGCTGCTGTCATGAAGGATATCGTTGGCTGTACAGACGTGCAGCTTTCCTTCAGTTTCCTCTAGCATCATCATACACCAACATCTGGTCCTTCAACTCCGGCTTAGTATATGATCCCATTGTCCCTCTCTTCCAAAGTAGTGAATTTTCAGAAGCTACATTATGCAATGATTTGCAGTGAATAACAAGTTGGTCTGATGGCATAGAGGTAGGTAAAAAAGTGGGGAGGCAGTAACGAGAAGAAACTGCTATAAACGTCACCAACGTGCATACAACATTGGATAACTCCATTAAAGTAAACAATTCACGATGATAATATCATACATTAGAATTTCCGTATCTTTTTCACTACATATGTATCAGTGCAACCTGATAAAAAAAACGGCTACGCTAAGGATGTTGCACAGATGTGTTATTTCATTTTTCGTTCCTGCTCCCTTGCTTCATAATGTAGCACCAAACACGACATAAGTTCAGTATAGCATATATTGTTACTACGTACATTTTTACTGCTATTTCGTCCGTGCCAAAAATTATTCAACACATGACATCATGTTACAGTCACGATAGTTATACCCCTGGGTGTAGCAAGTGTTGCCTAGTCACCAGGCTATTGCCACAACTGAAATATTTGGGTGCATTTTTCACGTAAATGGCGAGTCCTAGAGACTTGCAGCATGAGTACTTAATTGACTTATTACGGCACACTGCTTTATATTAGGTAGTACGTCACTTTTTTTAACCATTAACATTTTTTCTGCAAAAAAATTGGCGCACTTGTGTTTATTGAAATGTGTGCGTATGGTGCACATCCCTTTATTTTATTCCAGATCATGCTTACTAAATTTGTACACTAAATTTTATTCCTTTAACACAAGTACTTTTTATAATATCATACAAAAATGCTTTCCTAACTTAGAATTTAGAGACTTCTACTACCCGTAATATTTGAGGTGGTCATGTATCAAATTTCTTCTTTTCACATCAGTAATCCACAGGTAAATTTCGGTCTCATGTTTAAGAAACATCTTGTATATTACCACCCCTGACTGTTTTGTTCATTTCAGTGTGGCCCCCATTTGTTATATGATCTCTTACGCCGTTTTTTCAATATCCTGAAAACTGTGCACGAATAAGTGTATTCGTTCTCAAAAACACTTGAAAACATATACAATGTCTACTTAACTATTTTCTTCTATATTTTTATTCCTGTAGTAGTAATCACATCTCCCCAAAGCAAAAACGGTTTCGTCCGAAAGCGATATTATGAGAAATTTTTTTGAGTCCCATCGAATATAATTTAAACTTGTAAATAAATACGTATCCTTGCTCGCGCATGGGTTTACATATGCACGTTAGCTTTTCATTGAGGACGCCGCCTGCCTTGTGTTTCAAAAACTTTCCAGTGTGTTCATAAATATGTTTTTACGAAGCTATTCCACGTGTGCCCATCGTGGCAATGTACGTAAAGAAAACACTTTGAACAAGGTCGGAATGCCATACACGTAGCAACAGTACAGTACGTCGTGGTCACGGTCGTAGAAGAACAGGTCTGGACACTCGCCTATCTAACCATGTATTTTGCTTGACCCCCTTGTTGTTTGGCTGTAGTTCGTCAAGTTACCGAGAATGTCGTACCTTCTGGCGCTGTAATCCGGGCGTTCGGACTCAAACTCCGACCACTTGTTCCATTGTTAACATTATAAAGTAAATAAAGATTTCTGGAGCCATGATTTTAAATTGTGAGCGAAGGAAGTGTTTCATACATTGATAAAAAATACGTTTTGATAAATTATTTATAATAGTGGGAGGGAAGTGGGCGGAGTTTGAGCCGACCGCCCTAACAGCAGCACCAAAAACCTATAGAATTATAGTGAACTTCTTAAACTACAGCCAAACAACAAGGGGCTCAAGTTTCCAGGTGAGTGTCCAGACCTGCTCTTCTACGACCGTGGTTGTGACCACGGCTTTGTGAACGGTCTCAAAGAGGATGAGACACAAAAGGAGAGGAGGGCGGAAACAGCCGAGGACAGCTAGGCGTAAAAATATATCGCCCCATTCACATGCATACAGTTCGTCGACTTGGTGGGGGCGATAATAAAACTACTGACCGGAGAAACGTACTGTTGGCAGTAGAGATTTTAATAGGGTACAATGCGGTTTCATAAATTTTGACTTTCGTGTAAGTCACAGAGTCAAAATTGCTGTAAATTTTTGTCATAAAATACCAGTAAATATTATAAAATGCAGTAATAATATGGTATAACTACTTTATAGATATAAATTCGACAATGTTTAACAAATGTCTCTTTTAATTCATGTTGGCAGATTTTAGGCATTTTTCCCCCTATATTTAACGGTAACTTAACTCCGCGGGGTTCTCTGTTCAGAATCATCACATTTCGTGATTTTTAGGCCTGTAGTACAATTAGCTGTTGGTGTTGGTATTAGTGGTTGGTGTGCGAAGGGTGGGTTGGCACCACGGACTGTTGTTTATCATATAGTGAGGCCTATAGGTTATATTTATGCGGCTGAAATAATTTACTTGATTTTACATTTCGGACACGTATTTCACTGCTTTGTACTTGAGGAAATTGGAAATAAAGTGAGGCTTAGTACTTTTATGTTAGCCTTAAATGTAACTTATCTAAGTTCAATATCTTGAATGTAATTACAACACCAACTCCAACCATCAACAGGGTGGTAACTTGTTCAGTTGTCGCCAACACAACAAACAGGCAGTTCTGCCATTAAGTGTCAACAACATCATACTGTCGGTAACTTTCCCACAGGTTAGTCGTGGAAACATTTACTTGGACCGTTTTGTGTGGTGAATCGTTGACCGTTTTCTAAATGGTACTCCAGTACTTATAATTAGTGATTTAGTATTGCTCAAATGTTATCGCTGGCATTAAAGCCATATTTACGGCTATTAAATAATCTGAAATTAAGAGAAGCACCACCTCACAGTAGTCATATGAGATAAAACTACCACGTTTACCATAAAACAATGCCCTTAAGGGCGCCGCCTACCCGCGCGTGAGAGGCTCAAAAGCGACGGAACAGTAAGGTCGACCTTGAAGCGCGCATCAAATGCCGCGTCGCCTCAACGTGACAAGCGCTGAACTAGCGTGCAAGCTTCCCACCGAATGGTTTTTACTATGGGCCATTAAGCGGTGACCATATAATTTTATTGGTGGAAGGTCTGCAACTAAATTCAGTGCAGGTCGCAACCTGAGGGTTACATACATCAGGTTAGTACATTTTGAAGTACGGAAGACTGAAAAGGCCGTTTTTAGCCACGTTGGAGGGCTTAAAAACTGTTTTTTTTTTTTTTTTTTTTGTGAAAGAGGTTCCGACCTTGTCTGAAGTTAGTTTTCTTTTCGTACGTTGACACAATGGGCACACATGGAATATTTTCGTATAAAAAAACCTATTTACGAATACGCTGTAACGCATTTGACGCGTGGTAAAGGTGGCAGCCTTAAGTGGAAATTTACCGATCTCGAGAGCATACATTTCACTATGGTAAACGTAACAATTTATCCGTGTAAATCTTACTTCATGCTATCTGTTATCACACACTAGACATATTAAAGTAGTTAAATACATATTTAACAACTGGTGAGTGAGTACTAACGTTTTAATCTACTAGTAGACAAAACACGTGGTTTCTCAATAGTTGAAGGTGTTCTACTACTAATAGAATTAATCCAAATATTTATTTCTTGGCATGGAAATGCTAGTATTGTAATCGTGTAACTG
Source organism: Medauroidea extradentata (assembly GCA_003012365.1). Classification (NCBI taxonomy): domain Eukaryota; kingdom Metazoa; phylum Arthropoda; class Insecta; order Phasmatodea; family Phasmatidae; genus Medauroidea; species Medauroidea extradentata. The sequence goes on along the minus strand of PNEQ01003538.1, from coordinate 77,899 downwards.
GCTCAGCATGTTACTTCCGACAATAAATCTGTCAGAGCTCAAGCTCAAATCACTAGTTCTAAAATATTTCTGAAACGACTACTTTGGTGTGTTGTGTGTGTGATAATAGATGTCATAAGATTTTCTTCGTTAAATCAGTTATTAATTTTTCAGCAAATTTCACTCTATCTCAATGATAATAATCGTTTGGTTGCTCTTAACTATTGTTTCATATTTTAAAATATAACTGTCCCATTAGAAGTCGAACTGGAGTTCCACATGACTGCATGAACTGTATAATAGCGTATCTGCCAGTTGAAACTCGTGAAGTTTAACCTTGACCCGTAACCTCAGCCTTGGTCACCAGACACTGCTGTCGTCGTAGTTGTTTATTCATGTCTCTTACAGCTTATCGTTTCTTCAACGTCTGCTTCTACACCTCGTTTAATTACTGCACTAATTAGTAACACTTCTGTAGTATAGCTGCCAGGATATGTTGTACACGGCCACATATGTCTACGAGCACAACATTTTCTGTTATGGTTTTGGTTAATATAGGTTGACGAAGGAACATGGGCTCAATTCTCAGACGTGGCCATCCTGATTTCCGTGGTTTTCGGAAATCACTCGGGAGGGGGGTGGGGGATGTTTACTTGATACGTGCCTTTGTCGATTTCCCTTCCCCGTATCCTGTCTGATTACTATAATAGTTCCATCTATATCTCTAATTAACTCGGTGTCGATGAGACGGTAAGAGTGCGAGATATATAATCCATCGCTAAAAGCATCAGTTTAGAATTGTAGGTATGTCGAAGTCAATTTGCAAAAAAAAAAAAAAAAGTAATCCCAGAAAATAGTTTTTGTCAACTTTCTTAGCAAAAATTTTTCTGAAGAACAATCTCTGACACCGAAATCTCGTACATTTAATTGCGGCGAAAGATATCATTAACAAATGCGTTAGTTCTGGATAAATGTTTGCTAACAAAGTTGGCTAGTATTATTATCAAGGATTGTTGTTTTGTAATTTTCCTATATGGACTTTCAAAAAGGGTAGATCTCAATTTTAGGACTCGGTGTTTATTTACCTACCGCGCCCTCGTAAGTCCTAGCTTCTGTACCTTACCTATAGCGTAATACCGGACCGAATGAACATCATATTCACACATGACTGTTCCGTGTGCTAAAATAACCTTCGTACAACGTTTTCAGTAGTTGAAAGTAAATCCAATGCAGCATGCAACACACAGAGTCACTGCTGTGTGCGTTGTGTAATTAGACTCGTTAAACTTCTTAGGCTTCTGAGTTGGACCCGCGTATGTTGATTGCTGTCTTGCAATGAACACACGCGCCCACCCAGAAGCCTAGGAAATGCGGACAACGGTCGCGAAAGCCTGTCAACCACATTAAGCTCAACAAAGTTCAGTTGTCAGTCGAAGCAATACCGAGGCTGAGCTCACCCGGTGCACTATCTTACAGCAAATGTATTCTCCTGCTTGAAGTGAAGAAGGCGCCCGCAATGCTGGCCGTGTGTTTGTGTGAGTGAGGCAGGGCGCAAAAGGCGATGTTGACCGGCTTATCTGGTGAGGTATCGCCTCTATATAAGATACGGCATGCAGTGGTTATCGTAGAACACTCGCCTGTCTGACTTTTCAGAGGTTACCCCATCTTTTTATTGGTGGAAAATTTTGAGCACAGTCAAATACACTTTTATATCGTAATTTTACACAAATCCCGTGAGTAGTTATTTAGTTATATTGAAAAAGCCGTGTATAACCATTTTGAGGGGCTCCGAAATGATCTTTCTGATAAACTGATGTTTTAAAAATACCATTCCATCATCATTTGGTGTGTGTGTTATTTTTGTAAATGCACACATTATAAACACGATTAGAAGTTTCTTAGGAAAAAAAAAAGAGTTCTACTAGCACGCCGCAACGCTGTTTACAAGGCAGGTAGGCGGGCGCCTTAAATAGCCTTCCAAGATAGGCTGTGTTTGTGTGTGATGCAGACAATCGTAACCATGTTATTGGTAAGCTAGGGGACTTCATTTTTATTTATAATTACTACATCGCTCAAATGTCTAACACACTATTCGAATCAGGGTGTAGTATTTATACATAACTTACGAATTAATATGTTTCCGTCTATCTTCTCTTTTGTACTGTTTTGTGCAGATGCTTAGTGAGAAGACTGACATCGTTACAGACTCGTTAGGGATCGCAGTGGCTAGAGAACTGACCTCCCACCAAGACGTTCAGGTTCGATTCCCAGGCGGGGTCGACCAGGACTTTAGCATGTGGTAATCGTGCCGTTGGTCGGCGGGTTTCCTCGGGGATCTCCCACTTCCTCTCCCCTACAATTCCGGCACTGCTCCATGCTCACCTCACGACACCTCTAGAAACGTTAAAAAAAAACTTTATGTTAAGAGCGCCGCCTATCTGCGCGTTAGAGGCTCAGAAATGACGGAGTTATAAGAGCGACCTTGAAGAGCACATTAAATGCTGCATCGCCTTAACGATCCAAGCGCTGAACTAACGTGCAAGCTTCCCGCGGAACCGTTTTTACTGTGGGACATTAAGCGGTGACCATATAATTTTATTGGTGGTAAGTCTGCAACTGATTTCAGTGCAGATAGCAATCTGAGTTTCACGTACATCCGGTTAGTACATTTTTAAGTGCGGCCGTCTTAAAATGCCGTTTTTGGAGGACTTAGAAACAGAGTTTTGAATGAGCATAGCGTCTTAATGAGGTTCCAACCTTGTCTGAGGTTTGTTTTCTTTTCGAACGTTGGCACAATACGCACACGTGGAGTATTTTTGTTGAAAAAACCTGTTTACGAACACACTGCAGCACATCTGAAGCGTGTGGGGTAGGCGGCCGCCTTAAGCGCTTTCCAAAACATCTTCGCTTGACTTGTAGGCTCGTAAAGACTAATTTATTCGTTGTTTGTGGTGATATTGTTAGTGGCTGTATATTTCCTCGCCAGATGGAAGTTATCAGTGTTTCTGGGTCGTTAATGTTTTAGATTGACTATCGTCTAGAAATTACATCACGATACAAGGCCGAGGAAACTAATTATAGCCACGCGGTAAATTTTAAGTCAGCAGCGCGTAGCCAGTGGAATAAGACATGTCACAAACGAGCTTTGCGAGTGATATGTAGGAACGTTTCAAACAGGAGTAAAAGCTCTAGTTATATATCAAGCATTCGAAGAGGCTGGTGATAATTGGTTTCCAGGCCAAACTTGGCGTATATATATTTTTAATGGAGTAACTTTGGAACTGCCCGCATGTTATAGAGATGAAAGTGTGTAGTGATTAGACAAACTGTACGACTGTAAACAAACTGTGAAGCTAAAGTTATTGAGGCGAGGTATAAATGACAGCTACAAAGGTGTGCGAGAGTACGCAGATTGTTTGAACTAAGCTGAACATCTCGCCGACAGACTGCTAAACCCAACTTTACACAAGGGCAGGAACTGGGAGATGAATCGGCCATGGTCTGTGTTAAGGAACCACCCCATAGTATTCGCCTGGAGCGATTTCGGGAAACCATGGAATACAGAAATCAGGATGACCGAAGCCGGGGACCCTCGAATACAGGTCCAACGTAATACCGTTACGACACCCCGCTTGGTAGGGAATACAAATATGTATACATTCGATCGAACGACGATCCTACTAATCCAGGAAGCTACGGGCCTATATCTGTCACAGGGCCTTTATATGACGTGTAACTTCAGTACAGTTGGGGCCGCGGTGGCCGTAAGGTCAGACCATTCGCCTTTCACCAAAGCGATCCGGGCTTGATTCCCGGCGAGGTCGGCCCGAATTTTCGCACGTGGGAATCGTGCCGGGCAATGCCGCTGGTCGGCGGGTTTTCTTGGGGATCTCCCGTTTCCCCCGCCCTTTCATTCCGGCGATGTTATATACTCACATTATGTTACCCCTCACCAGTGCTAAAGACCTCGATGCTGAGCGATGACCAAAATCTCACTCATTCAGTACAGTTAAGAGCTACTTTTGTAAAATAACCGCCTGTGAGAACAGTGTATTGATGATTATTAAAAGGGCGTTGCAAATAGAAAGTAGGCTAGTAATTTTACAAAATAGAGTAAATTTTTCAAAAAGTAAACAATAAAAAAAAATATTTTTCTTTGTAATTACAAATGTATCTAGAAGCAGCCCACAGTAAATGATTCCATTTCTGTAGTGCGAATTGGTTTAAAAATTATACGAAAGGTAACCAGTAGAATTGCGACCTTTGAAATGCCCACTAATATTTTCTTCTTTTAGAAGAATTTATTTTGTACCACATATACACACCAAACACGACCTATCTAGGCACCCTGGCTGTGACATGACTAGTTTCAGCAGGTAGTCGCCTAACCATTCCGTGTGCATATTGTTTCAAAAAGAAGCCCGCCCTCTATGAATAATCATTGAACGAGTGTTCGTGCGTGGACTATATCGGCAGAATGAACGTACAAGAGTCTGTAAAATCAACCTTCTCTCGTACGTTTTAAAAGGAGTCCTCGACTGGCACATGGATGGCGTTGCAGCTTGTTACGCGTATTCTTTTTTACGTGAAACCCATTAACTTATTCATATTATTGTTATCTTCGAAAAGAACACACACTTGAAACTATGCTTCTATGTTTTCAAAAATTCAGCACGCTTGTTGTTAGAAACATGATTTTCGGGCCTCTCAAAATGGCTAATTTTTTTTAGACTGCTGTAACTCCGAAAATGTTACCTAAATTCGTAAAGTGCAATGCGAGAGAGAGGCATGCGTTGGTCTTTACTTCATTCTATTAAAAAAATAAATTGTTGTGGTCACAGCTTAAAGTCCTGTAGGAAAAAGACTACAAGGAACAACACTTTGCACGCCAGTTTGGTGCGCTGCGAATAGAGGCGATATGCTTCTCGTCAAGCGTGGGGCACTGGCTCTTATCGCTACGCTGTTCCCATGCGTCAAAGATGGAAATTCAACCCCGGCGAAGACTCCTGTTAACAACCCTGGCCTTACACAATCAAAGTACAGTCACTAAATATAAAATGTAGTTTTAACACCAGGATGGCAGGCAATGAATGGCCTCACGCTGGTTTGTATAGCATACTCATAAATGTCGCGCATATCCGAACAGGCGCTAAGGGGATGGACGAGTTTCTCAACCTCCGAGATATTTATTTTTATAAACCGAGAGGATAGTCGGTATCGAAAAAATGCTCACCAACTTTGTTGCAATTTCGTTTTACTATGTAATGTGATTTTTCGAGACAAACTGTATCAATTAAAAGGAAATTTCTAATTAGCTAATATCATCATATATTTTTATTGGCAAAATTAGAGTACTAAGAAAAAACCAGTTATAACAAAGTTACAGAGCTATTTTACGAAATCCGCTACCGTTTATGTTTTTCTAAGAAATTATCGTCAAACATGTAACAAAATTCGAGCACAAGCATTTAAATTGCTGCCTGTAGTCACCACACCTGACTGTACAACATTCATAACTCGTTAAAAACTGTTACCGAAACTGGTAGAATGGCCAAAAAGGTACTGTTTAAAATGGGTATGAATGACGGATGTTTATAATTTGTAACACTGCAAAATATATTATTTTTAAATTTATTTTCCAACTCTTTCAAAAATTAATTTATTGATTATTTTTGGCTAAGTAAAATGCGTACTTCGTAACATGTACATGTGCTTCAGGAACAACATTGTGCGAGAAATTCACCTCCAAGCTCATCTGTCACAATAATTCCAGTTCGTGGTACTTAACCTAAAACGAACGTGAAAATGTACAAATACTTTCGTTTGGGTAGAATTGCGTCTTCCCGGATTTTGACGTCAATGCAACTTGCAAGATAACGTTTTTTTTTTTTTTTTTTTTTTTTTTTGCTGCTGCCACGTCATATGTTGGCCGTATGTTTCACAATATGTTAACTTTTCTAATGAAGTTCAGTGAAATGTTTGGTACACACTTAAAATGTTTTTGTACGTTAGGCTTATGAATATACACCCCTAGTTTTTTTTTCGGTATACATGCATTACTTTTTTTTCGCATGCAGAGGTAATAGCGTAATGTAAATATTTTAGTTTTCGTGTTCAGGTATTTCAAATTCACAGTTTTAATCGTAATACTATAATTCGTAATACAGTTTTCATGAAATAAAAATAACTTTTGAAACTTTTCATAGTTAAAATTGGATGGTGTTATGCATCATTAGACTATGCACCGATTATAAGGTATCACTAAACATGCTAAAAAAATTTTCCGATTGAAAAAGTCTTATAAAATATTTTGAGTCCTATATAATCGATATTTATAACAACGGAATATGTGACTAATATACATTTGTAGAACTGATTTAAAGCTGAAAGAATATTTTGTACATATGGTTGGCACATACTCTAGAGATGCATAATACCGTTCAATTATCTTATCAAAATTATAATCTTTGTGTAATTATAGTTGAATTGTACGAGTGTTTTGGTACAGTACGTTTGCGTTGGTACCCGTGTTATCGGAAAATCATGGTCCAATAGCAGACAAGAGACTTGAGTATTGCCTGAACTTTGCGCAAGGTCGAAGGAAGAGATTGTGGTCCAACATTTGTAAAGTTCATGGTTTCATGTAATCAGTATTTGCGTTATTACGCAAATAAAATTATCAGTTACTGTTCCAGCGGTTCGAAGTGTCTCGAACATACACGCTATGTGTGATATGAATTAGGCCAAGGTGAAAGATTGTGTGTATGTATATCGGCAATATAACCATGCACGGTACCTACTATGATTCGGTTGAAACGTTGTCGAGTTTTTATTATCTAGCAATATTCGTTACTTGTAAAATCACTGATGTTAAACTACCACTCATTGTCGCCCTACAGCAGTGAATTAAGTCACATGACAATTTAGTCCTCTTTTAAGTGCCAGGGGAACCTGGCTTATCATATTAATATTGAGACAATGCTGTTACTTCCTAAGCGACATTACTTAACAATAATCTATTTTGATTAACACCGTTACACCAACACAATAGCCTACTGCGGACACACATTTCATTTTCAAATAATTTACCAGCTGCCAAAAATATTGATCAGATTTTGTGTTCTTTCTGTAACATATGTATTTCTTACGCTTTAAGCTTAAAGTAACTGTTGAAATTATGTCATGGACATTAACAATTACGAGCATGTATTTTAATAAACGTTCAATTTAAAACAGAGGTATTATTTGAGACCTAAAAAATTCGCGGGTTGACTGACCTGTAGGCTGTCTTCCAAGAATATGTGTGAATTAGTGCAGACAACAGCTGATTATTTGCTGCTCGCTGACAGTGAAATGGGCCTGTATTCAGCTACAGTTGTATTATTGGCTCAGCTACTTCCAGGAAGTGTCGAGTAAATTAACGGTGAATTGTAAACGTTATTCAGACCTGTAGTTGCTGAAACTCTAGCTTGCGCCTAAAAGAAAATGCGAATTTTTCAGGTCTCTGGGTATTATGGATTTACGAAGTGGTGAACCATACCTTTATCAAAATTTTCAGACGGGGGATATAAAAAGGAAACAATAAAATAAAAATTTATTTATTTGCCGCTCTATTTAATGTTACGAGGTATACTACAGCATGAGCTTCTATTCATATTATCAAATTCTTATTTACAAAGCGTAGAACGATTGGGTAACTTACACATGTGACATATACTGAAACTACTTGACATTTTGAAATGCCATATATTGTAGCGACCGTTACAAATTTGGAAATCCAATCCACAATTCACATCTCAACTGGTGAAAGTAAAATGGTTTATTTTATTTGTATTGCTTAAGTTTCATTATTAATTAAAATATATATTTTACAGTGGGGAGAAAATTTGTATGGTCTGATCTGAGGATGAATAAATTCACCAATTACCTGGTTTTATCCAATTAGATAAATCTGTTCATAAACTGCATGCACAAAAAATACAAAAATTAATTTTAGGTTATTTTTGGTCTCATTAGTAATAATAAATTAATTAGTGACCTGAGCGAAGTTGTGTAACTGCCTTGCATTCGCAAGGACCCGAGTTAGATTCCCGGGCCAAATATCCTGATTTAGTTTCCACTACCCCCCTCCAAAAAAAACACTCCAGACGAATGATGGGATGCGGACTTATTAAATCCCCTGGCTGATTCCCTTCCTCTTAGTCTTTCACTCATGTACTTCTGTCAAAAGTTTGAAGCTGTACGTGGACACGTAAAACACTTTATAAAGAACATTATTGAAGTGCATCGTGCTTATTTTGTTACAGTTGTGGAACACACACCACCGACCTGAAGTGGTGCTCTCTGCGTTCAAGAAGTCGTTAGAAAACTTCGGTCTTGACTATCTCGATCTATATCTACTGCACTGGCCCGTCGCCTTCAAGGTACGTTGTTATTTACTTCACAAGACAAAAATGTATTGCGTATTTCAAGATAGATATTTTTAAGGACTCAGAATGTGATTCCACGTTTCTTAGGTAATGTTGTTATATATATATATATATATATATATATATATATATATATATATATATATATATATATATATATATATATATATATATATATATATATATATATATATATGTCGTGAAACACTTGGCTTCATATCGATGGATGGTGTTAGTCTATATAGAAGGAAACCAACAGACAAAACCTTTATTTTTAGCTAATCTTATCATGTAAATGGTGGGCATTTGAACTCCATCCTGAACAAGGAACCAACATGATATAATATTCGAAGACAAAAAAAAAAAATGAGCCCAGAAAATGTTTTTATGTACATTTGGAAACTTTAATCACAAATATATCAGTTCCAGTTAACTATGGGTTGGTTATCTTATGCACAACTAGATAGATAGTATTTCAGTCAGCATACCCTCGTCCTGCTAGGGGCTGTGGAGGTGTAGTGGTCTGACCACTCGCCTCCCTCCAATTGGTTCGAATTTTCAGAGGGTTTGTTTCCAATGTTCACACGTAAGGAACGTGCCAGACTCTGCAATTTATCAGCTGATTATTTCGGGATACTGCGATTTTTTGTAAGTTGACTGGAAAAACTGTTTTAAGGCCATGATCCAAAATTTATACTGCTTTTACGATCACTATTTTTTAAATCCTAAATGAGAGCAGATATCGAAAAACTATTGCACAGTTTTGCTAATACGAGTTTTACACTAATTAACTAATTTTTCCATGGCAAAATACACAATGGTTTCATCTAATTATTCAATTAAGGAATTTCTCATTAATTAACTAACTAGGCAAAGCTATACATTTTTATCTAGGAAAAATTTTGACTGCATAGTAAAACCAATTTTTAACGAAACTGTGCAACAATTTTTCGATATCTGCTCTTGTTTCGGAATAAAAAAAAATATTATAGTGACAGCAATAGAAATGATGGATCATGGGACGTGCTTACGTAATGTCCGCTTAGGAATAGAATTCAAATAACGTTACACGTGTCTGTACCCATTTCAAGTCCTCCATTCATCTTCAAAGTTTATTTTAAAGCGTATTTTTTCGCAGCCGAAAACGACGGGTGTGCTTGCAGCCATTTTTATGCGTGAAAATTTTGGTGCAGAATCTTTTTAAAAAAGTAAAAGTTTGTTTGGTGCATCGTCATTTTTAATGTCACTTCGGAAAATGGTAGGGTCAGTGAGGCGAATTATCGGTGAGAAGACTGCAATGACTTGCGCCTAGAGGCTAGGGGGAGACGTGATTCGAGTGCCTTAGGGCCGTATCTATAAACGGCTTTCGAATGACAATCAACTGCTCATCAATGCTTTCTCTATGGGGATAGCAGTTGGTTGTCATTCGTAAGCCGTTTATAGATACGGCCCTTAGTCGCCCTTAGCTCTCCGCATTTGAAGACCTCGAACTCGAACACGAAAATTACGTCTGCCTAGGCTTGGGCCGGAGTTTCTTTTGACGATAATTATTTTATTTTAACATAAACGTAAGCCGATATTAAAATTTTTATGAAAAATTTGTTACAACTGGTTTTTAGTGCATACTCCGATTTTTCCCGAGACAAAATACAGCATGGTTGTAGCTAATTAAAGAAATTTCCTTTTAATTGATAAATTAGCTAAAATAGTTATACCGTTTGTTTCGAAAAATTACATTACATAGTAAAACCAATTTGCAAGTGCAAAAAAGTTAGTGAGCAATTTTAATAATTGGCTCATGTCCTGAGTTAAAGAATAATAATTTTCTCGAAAGTGGAGAAACTCGGGCCCATGACGCACGTACGCACAGTGGAGAGAGAGAGAGAGAGAGAGAGAGAGAGAGAGAGAGAGAGAGAGAGAGAGAGAGAGAGCTGTTGAGGTTGTTTGTAGAACGAACTGTGTACTTAGTAGTGATGAACTCAACAGTTTAACAGCTATAATTAACTCCTTGAATGTCCAGTTTGAACATTATACGGGGCTATAAACAGTGGCCATCAAATTGCCTTTTACGACTCACACTAGGGATGAGTCATTTTACGGTCCTTAAGAACCAAAGCCGACGCGCGCATATACTTTTGTGTACACGTTCGCGGTAGTCTTGTGATGCAGGATCGGCCGGGACGGGACACTATGGGACTAGAGATGTCACCTTGTACCGGTGTCGTCTAGGTGTCTGCTGCGACGAACCTGCAGTTCGCCGACGGCGTCCGACGACAGCTGGCACGAACGACGTACACTTCGGCGTGACTCGCCCTTATCCTCGCTACCGCTTTTGCAGTCCTTTACAGGGTGTTCTCAAATTGCATGTCAATATTTTGGGGAAACAATCCTCATATACTGAAGAACAAAAAATGTTACATGGACATAGAGCCGAATATGCACCGTTTCTGCACTACAGTTCGCAATACATGATAGAACGGTCATAACGCGCGGACTGATGTTTTCACAGTTATTCATTTTGTTTATGGGTTAGTGACATAGCGGAGTATTGTACGATGTACAGGACTGCTGTAATGACGTTCCACAGCAGTGTGATCCAGCCAGTGCTTATGAACTGTACGTCATGTATTGCCAACTGTGGTGCGGAAACGGTGCGTTTTCGGACCTATGTCCATAAACGTTTTGTGTTCCTCTGGGCGTGAGGATCGTTTCCCCAAAATATTCACATGAATTTGACAACATCCTGTATAGTCAGTAATGTTGAAACATCGTCAAGTCGTATTCGAGTCTATGTTATACTGTTTTGACATCGTGAAGGAGCCATACACGGAGGATCGCTCTGAATTAGAACCCAAGGCTACAGACCAGCAGAAGGAACAGCTATTTAAATGTTGGACTGGCTGTGTTCACTATAAAGATATTCGCGACAGCTTACTGTTCGTATTCATTGTAGTCAGTTGGTCGCAAAGTTATATGCTACGGACTGGCGACGTATCGTCTTTAGCGACGAAACTCGTCCTTCGTTGGAAACTAATGACAGTTGTGGAAAAGACTGGAGCGTTGTTGTTACCGTCTCTCTTCATGGCGACACACGACTTCTCGAACTGGCGTAATTATCTGCTAATTCGATCACATATGGTTTACTATCACTGAATGTTCAACGGTTAGTTGATTACATTGGGCTATCCCATGAGTTACGTTTCCTATAGCACAGTACTCTGGAGTCAGTATAAAGTAAAATCACAATGACGGTACTTAGTACACTGTTTTCCGCACTAGAATATACTAATGGCCCAGTTCAATGGGAAACAACTCAGAAGTCCCAGTTTTGAGTAAAATGCATAGAAAGATATCCGTTTCCCCGACAAATCTGTTAGTTTGACACATTTGGCTGGCGTTAATTTGAAGAAAAAGTACAGATGCTACTATTTAAGGTGTTTAAAATGTTTATAGTCTGCCTTTGCTGAAATTAACACGCTTATAAATAAAAAAAAATACAATTTCTAGCTCTTTATTGGCAATCATAATAAAGTGCTATGTTATTAAAACAAGTGAATTTACGTGTTGTTTTTCTTTTCAACTTTTCGACTTCTCTCTATGTGTTGGTGAGTAACTCAACAATTCAATTTTTGTAGTTGTTTCCTTTTGGAACTGGGCCATAGATGATAGAAAAACAACAGTACTTAGGAAACACCCAATCGCCTTCTAAACTGTAACATGCTTCTGTTTTGAAAGCGAGCGAAATGGACTTGGTACGCTTTCTTGACCACTGCCAGTAATATAATAAGTGGCCTTAACATTGCGTAAGCTATTACTGGTACACATCTCGCTATGTTGTCCAAGGAATGATACTGAGTTACTGCTGTTAGCTTCATCGATACTACCAAGTAAGCACAGTATTTGCTTTGATTGTCTGCATACTGGCGATATGGCGATATACTTCAAATTTTAAATTAATATTTGAATCATCGTGCCTGCTGCGTGTAGAGGTACGTCAATTTCGCGGATTCATCTGGCAGTAGCCTAGACTTGTCAGTCCTATACAGCCACTGGCCACAATCGAACATCTATTGGCTTATAACCGTACAAGCAGGTAGCAAGCGATAGCCCTTAGCATTATTTCCTTATTTACTACTGGCTTGCAGTAGTCAAACGCGTTTCGTAACAGCCGCCAGCAAGTCACAGACATGACAATGAAGTATACATAATTGGCGTTCAACCTGACCTGGAATGTATCTGCGAAATTTACGTACCTCTAGCTGCGTGTTAATTCGTACAATGATTCAAAAGTGGGCCATGAGGCTAGAATATACATGTGATGACTCGTGCACCACACGCCGTGAAACTGCTTCCTGGTTGCCTTACTAATATTTCATGTTTTCCCTGTCAATATATACTATTTAAAAAATTGTCATGTAATAACTTATTCACCACTGGGATGCGTCACAACAGATAAATGCAAGTTTTCTTTCAGATTTTATCCCCACAAATAGTATTTGTTTCGGCCTTTTAAGTACCAGTAAACTAGTGATTTTTCGTAGTTATAATTATACACATTTTCATACCGCTAACGTTCACAAATTGTAGTAGTACTTCCGAACATACAGTTCTTATTTATATAAAACACACACACATGTACTTATCTGTCTACAGGGTTTAAGCGTTTGTTGAAGAGAGGACAAAAAACTTAACTAACAAAATATTTTGGGAGGGAGAATCGTGATGTTCAAATTCAAAATGTTGTGTTCTGGTTCTGAGGCAAGTGACAGGGTGTAATATTTAGTCTCGATGACAACATGTTTTATCATGACTGATATGATCCCTCGCGACAGGCCATGGCCGCTTCAGGTCCCTACCTGGTTCTATGGATTCACTGGTTCCGTCTCTTGACTTTGCTGTACTTGCTACCTACCAACTATTGCATCTATATCACCGGTGTCACTGTTACAGTGCTCATGTTTCTGGTTGTGAATGTGCCAGGAAGGTGATGATTTCTTCCCCTACGATGCGAACGGCAACTTCATCACAGAGGACATTGACTACGTGGACACGTACCTGGCGATGGAGGAGTGTGTCCGCCAGAAGCTGACCAAGAGTATCGGCGTGTCCAACTGCAACTCCCAGCAGATCCTGAGAATACTTGATAAGGCTACCATCAAGCCGGTCATGAACCAGGTGTGTAGTCCTGCTTGACTTGAGAGTCAACATTTCAAATGTGATCTGCCTAATTACTACAATATTTACATCCGAACTTCATTTAACTTTTTGATTTGTAATGGATAGAGACACGATTTTATGGCGAAAAGAATTTTGCAACATTTGGTTTCAATGCGTAATGTGCACTTCTGCTGCTCTGCTATATCGTCTGTGATTGGATGATTTTACTCTCACTTATCTTAACAAATTACAGACGTACGTCTGTAATTTGTTAAGATAAGTGAGAGTAAAATCATCCAATCGATTCTGATTGGTGCAGTAAAATGAGACATATCTGAACAAAGACACGTTGCAATTACCATGAATCACAGCTGCCGATGTGCACGTGAGACGCTGAAACAAAGTGGGGCAAAAATCTTTTCGCGACAAAATCGTGACCGTAGTAATAGAACTTTAGGTACTTTTTAACATTTCGTTCAGGCTTCAAAATTTTTCTCAAATGTGTTATAAGTAAAAGGCGTAGAGATATAGTTGACATTGTAATGTACATTGGTATGAAGCTGCTACTTTATGAGTTAAATATTAATTTATAGTAGTCATCTTTTTGTCAAAAGTTTTAAGAAATACAGACTACCCAAATGATAATTGTTCTCCCAGAGTACTGGGTTGTCGTGATGACCTAAGTGCACTACGTTCATAATCTTCCTCGTAAGCTGATTTTTTAAAGTCATTGAATACAAAGATTGCCTTGGAATGTCTCAACGCTTAATAGTGTGTCCATGCTCAGTTGTGGAGTCTTGGAATGTGTGCTGCATTATAACTCGTGCGCAAAAAATTTAGAATGTTACAGAACTTTGTTCCTGTAATATTAATGGAAACAAACAACCGTAACCTTATGACTTGGAAGTTAACACAGTGAATTGAAGCAAACCTCTCTTTTTGGCATAAATGTCAAAATTTCATGTGCCAACTACCACAGAGATCCGGGTTCGATTCACAGTAGGAAATGTGGCAGACGTTGCTGTGTATCAGCGGTTTTTTTCTCGGGCAATGTTATTCTTGATTCTCCCGCTCTCGCCTTCAGCCGGTGCTCCATAGTCCATCAGTCTCACAAAACTTTAACTGCCACAAGATTTCCTCTGTTAAGTATTTTAAAAAAAAATTCTGCGACGCTTTAAAATTGCATGAAACAATTTGTAGTTATAATTTGTCCAGTCGTGTAAGCTGGCTAAAACCATAATTTTCCAACGTCATCAGTTGTGTGAAATTATTATTATTAGTCCACATCAACCAGTGTTACTTTACAGCTGCGAGATAATTTTCACCACACATTTTTATTATTTTTTAATTTTGGTAAGGTAGATGTAAACATAACCTGTGTAGTTGAGAATAAAATTTAGAACAGCGTTGCTACAATTCGCTTTGCATAAGATCACACTTTGAGAGGCGCAAAGTTATCCCGCAGGTGTAAAGTAAACCCTGTTTAAGTATGCCTTATTTAATATTTACACTTTATTCTTATTCACATTTTTCAGCGTTGCCATGCTTATATACGGCCTACTTATAATTTTGTAAAGAACAGCGGTTATTAATTCGTTCTAGGTGGAGTGTCACCCATACCTAAACCAGAAGAAGCTTACCAAGTTCTGCAAAGAGCACGGCCTTCAGGTTACAGCCTACAGCCCCCTTGGAGCGCCAAACGCAAAGTTCGCCCCTAAAGGAGTTCCCAAACTCATGGAAGACAAGCGGCTGGTCGAAGTGGGCAAGAAGTATGGCAAGAGTTTGGCACAAGTTGTCCTGCGCTACTTGGTGAGGAACATGTATTCATTGTCATTTTGACAAAAAACTAGGCCATGTTTGCTATGGTAAAATTTTTATAAGTGCTAAATTACAACGTTTCTCTACATTACTACAGACTCATTCAAAATATTCGAATCTACAACAACTTAAAATCGTGTATAAGTATCACATATTTTTGGTTCTACTTAGCACAGTGGTTTGACCTTAACGTTCAATATTTCACTACTTTTGTTTGAATAACAGCACATGCACATTACAGACCGAACATATCATTGCATAATAATCTGTATCGACTCTGCCCCAAGCCGCTTTTAAATTTTGTTTCTATTTCAGAAATTTTTACCAAACAAATTAAGTCACTGTTTTCGTTGCTATCTTCAAATATGTGCGATTTCATCTTGTAACTTAAGAAGTCAATACTCATAACAGTCCGAAATTCCGTCACTGTGAAGCTTTCTATAGAGGTTTCGTTCAGATTGATAGTTTTCTGTCTTCCAATTACACAATTTAACTCTGTAAGGAAAATGACTGTATAGTCAAAGCCCTGTAAGAACACTGCCAAAAAATGTAGTTTGTTGGCAGATAGCTGAGAGATGCCACAATGATCTCCAAGAATATTAGTCAGTGGCTGATGGTCCGTTACTAAGAGGGACTTATGCCTTTACAAATACTGGAAAACCTTTTTCACGCCGATCACAATTCCAAGATCCTCTGTGTTCAACTGTGAATAATTTTTCTCTGTTGTTGACAATATACGAGAACCAAAAGCAATTGGTTTCTGTGGCCCACCAGGGAACACATGACTGATGACTGCTCCAATACCATATGCAGATGCATCACAATCCAGTTTAATAGGTAAACGTGGGCTATAATGTGTAATAACCCGCAAGGACACCACCAAGTGTTTTAATTCTACAAATGCCTCTTGGCAAATTGGTGACCAATTCCATTTTAAACCCTTCTGTAGCAGCATATGTAAGGGGGCTAAGACATTGGACAAAAATAATAATTTATTAAACCAAGTCAAAGCTGTAGCTGACATTCGTGGGCACTGGTGTTTCCAAAACAGCCTAAACTTTCTCTGTGCACATGTGTAAGCTCTCCTTGTCAGCGGTATGGCCTAGGAAGTTGACAGATGAGCAAACTAACTTACACTTCTGTTTATTTACCTTGAATCCTCCTCTAGTCGCTGTAATACACTATGAACTTTTACCCAGTGCTGTTCATTGGAAGTCCCAGTAACCAAGATGTCATCCTGGAAGAAGACCACCCCATCTAAACCTTGCAGAACTTGTTTCATAGTCCTTTGAAGTTATGCCAAAGGGTAATCTGATGTACTGGAACAGCCCCCTGTGGGAATTTATAGTGCACAATTCTTGTGACATTGTATCAAGCTGCAATTATTGAAAAGCTAGAGAAAGATAGATTATTGAAAATTCTTCACCCGTTTGCAACCGAGAAAACAATTCTTCAACCCATGGCAATGGATAGTGTTCTGCTATTAGGTGGCGGTTCACAGTCACATTGAAGTCTGCACAAATCTAGACACTCCCATCATTGTTTACTACAAACACAATTGGGGTAGCCCAAGAGCTTAACATAACTAGACGAAGAATTCCTAGCTGCAACAACCTGTTCAGTACTGTATCAACTTTAGCTTTCAGTGCAAAAGCGAGTGTTCTCGGAGGGAAAAATACTGGTACTGTATTTTCCTTGACACGTAAAGACACCTGCTCCCCCAAAAACGTTCCCATGTCCTCGTTGAATAGATAGGAGTATTTTTTCATCAACACATGTAACACTTCTGCACTGTCTGTATCCTTGGAGGAAACACTTACATTGTTAACACCTGGCCGTGGAAGCTGCAATGCCTAATACGAATCCGTACCCAACAAGGGAGGACCACCATTAGGTATCAAAAACAAATCCAGTACCTGAGACTTCTGTTGCCCTAGTACTTTTACACTTACCTTGATAAAGCCACACAGACTGATGATGCCACCTGTGTAGGATTTGAGACGGACACCAGTAACTTACAACAGGTAAGTTGAAAACAGATTTTTGTACATTCTCTCTGAGATGGCTGATATTGCTGCCCCATTATCAGTCTCCATGTTTAACTGGACATCTCCCACATTGACAGACAAAACCGATGGCTTAGGTTTATCGTGAGCGACTAACATCTGAAACAGTGCCAATTTCTGACGACTCAAAATTAGGCTCTTCTGAAGTGTCATGCAACAGATAATTTTGAAATGTAGCCTC
Source organism: Medauroidea extradentata (assembly GCA_003012365.1). Lineage (NCBI taxonomy): Eukaryota > Metazoa > Arthropoda > Insecta > Phasmatodea > Phasmatidae > Medauroidea > Medauroidea extradentata. The sequence continues at coordinate 60,269 of PNEQ01003538.1, read as the reverse complement.
GTTATTTCCTTTCATGTTAGAAATTGTACACATTCTCCTCAAATGACCAACCTGTTTGCAGTTGTTTCACATGTAACTCCTAAATCTGCACTGTGATGCAGCATGATTCATGTTACCGCAACACTGACACTGAGGATAATCAGACCCCTGACCTTGGAGCTGACCATACCCTCTGCTCAGCCGACCCCTTTGAGGGTGCACTTTCACACAACATGAACTGACTCATGTTCATTACAAACTACACACGGTAGTGATAGACAACGTTTTTTCTTGCTCCAATGTCCCATGAGGAACATTTACCCATGGCCGCTTCATGTGAACTTGCTATTGCAACTACCTACTCGAAGATTAGGTTATTTGATTCAAGGTATAACCTATGCATGATGTTTTTGCCCTTCAAGCCGACAACAAACTGATCCTTCAGGATCGAATCCAAGAAAGTTTCTAAATAACAAAATTGGGTCAAGGGCGCGGTTACCGCAATTTTCTTTACCATTTTTTTTTTATTTGTACCAGATATTTTTTCTTATTTAAGAAACTAAATTTGACTAAATTTGGCTCTTGTGAAATTTTTTTATCTCCCATAGTTTTCGTGTAATGGCTTGTTAAAGTCATATTTTTGCGTGTTTCCGTTTTAACGACTACACTAAAACCAACTGATATACCAAACTCAAAGAAATCACAGTGGATAAAGACATTGCAAGCTACAATGACATGCTCATGAAATTAAAGAATAAAAATTATTTGAATTTTAAAAAATTGCTGAAACGGAAAATAAAAATTAAAAAAAGTTCAATATTTTTTTAAAAATACAAATAATGTTTATTCTTTAATTTTATGAGCATGTCATTGTTGCCTGCAATGTCTTTATTCACTGTGATTTTTTTATTTGGTATATCAGTTGGTTTTAGTGTAGTCGTTAAAATGGAAACATGCAAAATATGACTTTAACAAGCCATTACGCGAAAACTATGAGAGATTAAAAAAATTTATAAGAGCCAAATTTAGTCACATTTTGTGTCTAAAACAAGAAAAAAAATATCTGGTACAAATACAAAATAAAATAATGATGATGATGAAAATTGCGGTAGACCGCGCCCTTAAATTCCGCAACTCAGCCACGAACTCAGACAGTCACCTGTTCTTGTTGAACTCTTTTATGGAAGTTACGTTGCTCTGTAATTACCGAAGGTCTCGGAGAAAAGTGTCCCGTTAACAAAGCCACTAATTCAAGGTAGCTGAGGTTTTTTAGGTTCTGACAAATTTCATAACACCTCATAAGTCTTTTTGCCAACTGACGAGATAAGAACTGCCCATCGCTTTACCTGTTCCCGTTGGCAATGAAGAGTTATTCTAACCTCTCGACATAAGAGCATGGGACGAACTTTTATACCTTAAACCCAAACATTTTAAAACAATAACTTTAAAAAAGAAATACGCCGTCGAAGGATCCCATCCTCGTCGCCAATGTTATATTTCTACTACGTCTTTATTAGTACTGCAACATATACACGACATGGTGGGGCAACAGTCTACGAGTGACCGTCCGTCTAGTGTAGCCAGTATGGGCAACTCGACATAGCCAATATACCACACTATGCATTTTGGAAATTCGTCTTTGTAACAAAAGTCATTAAACATCCGTCAGCCCTTTGTACAAACTCAGCCAATTCAAAATAGCAAACCAACATTGTAAGAGAAACTGGAAAATTAAATACAATTTGTCTGGTCTTCAGAAGTAATTAATTAATTTTTATTTTTCTCAAGATAAGTGAATCATTATCTGACAGTTGTCAGGTGCTGCTGTTTGTGGAAGGTTTCTCACACTTTAGTGTAAAGACTGTCTTACATCTCCATTGGATTCGACTGTCATGGTGGACTGGTATTTTGCCTTTTACGAGGTTCCATGCAAGACAGGCAAGATGTAGTCAGGAACCTGCATAAGGTTGAATGTCCTCCTGTTGTTCCCCTTTCCATCCCAGAACACTGCTCGTGGGATAACGACTCATTTTGGCCTCAGGCGTAAAAATGGCTACTCTGTGTATCTATTTTCATAGTAGTATGCACAGTTCCCAAGCAACAATGACCACTTCCCTATGTAATTTCTAGAGTACCAGAGAAGGAAATGAACTGTATCCAGTTAGGCTCCTTGAGAGGCAAAACGTGCTATCGCGAGTTCCTCTGTGTATACCACTCTCTGTGCTTTGTCTCCTTTGAATTTTTCCACCATCCTTCCACTTTTTTTTTTATAAATGAAGCTACTTCATCTCAAAAGCTGCTTGTTTCAGTTCCATTGCAGGGATTATTCATAGCTTCATGTAACCTTGAAACTATTTTTGTTATCTGGCATTAAAATACTGGTATTATTTATTTTTCATGCATCTTTGGTTGCTACCCCTCCACACTTTTAGTCGAGCAGGTGTCCCTGAACCTTTCCATTCATTTCATTTGGCTCTTTCCTAGTTATGAATACATTTTACACGTGTGTACTTACTGTGCATAGCATGTGCTTTTTGCACACTTAATTGTCATGTGGCTGTGCATATTTTATCTGCTGTGGATCTCACATATTATTGCGCATGTTTGGCATATTTTGTGTGCTTTGTTGGCGCGAAGTGGGAAGTTTCTCTCCTCAATTGTGTCGCCCATTTCCAAAACACGCTAAGTCCGAAAACTCAAATGTTTTAGGAAACATGAAAAATGTCTCATTTTTGTTCTAAAAGTATCACAGCAATGAAAATATTCCCTTTTGTGTAAGGTACTGTCTAGATCTCAGCGTCATAACTTTCTATAATCACATACCTGCGTAGTCGTTATAATTAAATAAAATATGCTTGACTTAACAGGATTTGGAACTGTTGTCTTCCAATATGGCGGACTATGAAAGACAATGGTCTGCAAACATATGTCATTGTATTTTGTGAACACATTTTCAAATGAAGACAGAGTTTAAAGAAAGAGCAGTACACAATTACACTCACTAAGAACTGGTTCATACATGTCCAAATAATTATTTATTTTCAGACTGAAAAAACTTCATCCTCATCCACTGAAATGTCACCACGATCATCTTCTTCCTGAGGCACATTCTCTTGTGATGACAGAGAATCTTGAGTTCCAAACAGTTCAGTGTAAAACACCAGGTTATCCAGCTTGTCCCAGTTTTCACCATAATGATTCCGAAGCAGGGTCTTGATATCTTGCAATTTTTCTGCTTTTAGGTACAACAGCACGAGTTGTTTGAGATCACGAGCAGTATATATACAATTACACTCACTAAGCACTGCTTCATACATGTCCAAATACAACTATAATAAATGCACAACAACACTTAGAAACACTCAGAGAATAATGTTCCTCCTCATTTCAGGACTTGCTGGTGTTTGTCTCTGCAGTTGTATAACTGTACTACAGGATCTTCTTATTCCCCTCTACAAAACTTGACTATTAATAAGGGTCATTTAAGAGAGTCTTTAAAGCGAGCCTTCGTTTATGAAACAAAACGAATGCCTTTATGTGCGTAGGACGAAAGGACTATGTTCAAAATGGATTTGGCAATCCTCAATAAGCTAATTTATTTGTGAAGCACACATTCGAGTGCATTCCGGAAATGTTGTACAAAGTTTCTCGTTTTCGTATATACTCTTAGTTAGTTGGTTACTTGCACGCGACAGTTATGCTTCAGAATGACAAGATGTAGAAACGTGTTCGCTTTTTTTTATTGGGAATTGCTGTGTCCTAGACTAATTGTTGTCAAATCCGAATATATTTTTCGCAGTCAGAAAATTGGTTTGTTGATTTGTGGCGTAGACATTCAATTCTATTTCTATTACAATGTTAAAGGGAGTAATGTTTTAAGTGTGTGCAAAATTGAGTTTTCCTGTGTAATCTAGAATTTCACCTAACACGAATTGCTAGGATGGAATTTGAAATGTAATTGATATCCTGACCTAATAGGTTAGTTTTATGAGAATGGTCGTTACAGTTTTGACTGTATCAAGTGGTTGATTTTTAGTAATTGATAATGATAAATTACGTACAACTATTCAAAATGTCTTACAGCTCTCCCGCATTGATAGCTGTCAAGCTGTGTTTCTATATCTTTCAGGATATAATTAAAATTCTGTGCAATGTTCTCCGGACTCAAGGTACCGTAACACAGTACGTTGTTTGCTTCTGTATTTACACTACTCTTTCCTGCAGCTTCAGCCTTTATTCTACGACTATTATTTTTTCACCAAGTCACTTTGTTGCTTGCAACTGTCTTGTTGCATTCGAAATGCCAAGGTCTGCGAGTACGACCTTGAGTCGAACAGGAATTCTTGCAGTAAGAGGCTTGTTATTACTCCTGGCAAGATCGTGAAGAATATTTAGAATAAAATAAAATAAATCGCTGAGGGAGCCATTATTTATAGAAAATAAATATCTGTTCCAGTTTACATGTGTAAAAAAATTGACCATATTTTTATTTCGTTATAATAGTGTTAAATATCATAATATTACGCAACCATTACAATCCTCTATCCCTCTTCTTTGTACATCACTCTTTTATTTTTTGCACTAATTTTGAAATTACGTGGTGTATTCTAATTACAGATTCAGATTGGAGTAATTGTTATTCCAAAGTCAACAAACGCTGAACGTCTGAAACAAAACATAAATGTTTTTGACTTTAAACTAAGTGATGAAGACATGAAGTATATTGACAGCCTGGACTGCAACGGCAGGACGTGTCCATTTACTGAGTAAGTTGTTTACATATTTTCCCCAGTCTTTTGGCCAATTTGCGCTAATAATACCAGTAATGCCACGTCGAAGTTGAAGTGTAAAAATAATATACAATACAGAATCTGTGGCAGTGTAAGCCTACATATTTTAATAATTTGGTGCAAAATGTTTTTAGTAGTGTATTTCAACAATGATTTTCTCCGTTTAGTTTCCTGATCTTTGCAGTTATAATTGTTTACTTTATATCACAGTAAAATGAAACGAAAATATTACAGTTATAATTTGGCTCTGTAATAAAGTCTATTCGGACGTCTTTAGTCTGTCTGCCCGAGGTTATAACCAGAGAGCACAGTATGTTACTGTGACATATATTTTTTGCACGATCAAAATATATTTTAATACATATTTTTTGAATTTGTATTTAAGTAATTACTCGATTTGTGTTAAGGAGTTAAGAAGTCGTCCTCGCCTAGAGTATGAACAGTGATATATTGTGTCCTGTGTGTTTTGTTTTATCGTAAACTGCCAAACGTATCCCCAATATTTAGTTACTAAAAGAAAACCCACATGAAACAATGCTTCAATGTTTTTAAAAATACGATGCGGGTATTAAGAAACGTACATTTAAGACCTTTAAAACTGGTTCAATTCGGGTTTCGAAAGCAGCTGTATCTAGAAAAATACCAACCTTAGTGATTCGTAAAACAGAAGCAGAGAAATAGTCGCCATACTTTCCACAAGTAAACTTACAGGGTCATATTTAAATATAAATTGAGGGAAAGTATGAATGTACAAAGTGTACTTGTCTACTATAGGTTGTTCACGGTAAAATGGGCACTTTCGAAGCATTATTTTTTTTCTTTCAGGCTATTTGTATCTAGCCACTTGTTATTGCAAACGTACCAGTAGCCTACCACATGCTACAAATGAGTTTTATGTTCGTAAATACGTTTTCTTAAACATGTGCCCGTTCTGACAATGTACGAAAAGAAAACACACATGTGACAAAAACTAAATGTCATTGTTAAGACAACATGCACATTAAAAACACCGTTTCTAAACCCTTCAGCACGCAAAAAAAAAACGGCCTTTTCATACAGTTGTATTTCAAAATATACTAACCGAATGTATGAGAAAATCAGAAAGAAACGTGCACTGAACTTTTATTTTTCACCAGTAAAATTATATGGTTACCGTTTAAAGTTCCATCGTAAAAATGGATCGTTGGGAACCTTGCATGCCGGTTCAGAGCTTGGCTCGATGTGGCATTTTATGAGCGTTGTAAGGTCGCTCGTATAGCTGCGTCACTTCGGAGTCTCTAATGCGCAAGAAGCGGCGACCGCAAGTGTGTGCATGTGGAGAGTTTTGTGTGTGCATACAGGGTGGCCAAGAATAAGTGTTACAAATTGATAGGGATGGTAGATGTGCATGTTTGGAACATATTTGATTTAGGAACCCATGTCCGGAAATGCATCCTTATACCTGCAATGGTGCACCAAAGTAACAGGGGTAGGCAGGCAACCTGGCGACAACAAGCCAGTGAAAACATCTGTTGTGTTGTGTTATCTACTACCCGCTTTGACGCTCTGTGACTGTACGAGACACCGTGCATGTGTTACACTCGCTACGTTTATTGTCGTAGTTGTAGAGGCTACATGGAAGGCTACACATTGGCAGAGCTAGCCGATATGCATTTAGTGTATGGTGCAGCAGGCGGCAATGGAAGAGAGGCGGAGAGACAGTATCGTCAGAGTTTTCCTAACCGACGGCACCCTGCACACACAATGTTCGCACGCATTGACCGCCTTTGGACTTCTACCTTTGGGGCCATGTGAAGTCCCTTGTGTACGCCACTCCTGTACATACCAGGGAAGAACTGGTGGCCAGGATACATGCTGCGTTTCAGACCGTCAAAAACACACCAGCTGTCTTCAGCGATGTGCGACGCAACATGTTACGGCGCTGCACTGCATGTATCGGGTGTGGCGGAGGACATTTTGAGCAGCAAATTTAAAAGGTAAACGTAGCGAGTGTAACACATGCACGGTGTCTCGTACAGTCACAGAGCGTCAAAGCGGGTAGTACATAACACAACACAACAGATGTTTT
>PNEQ01003538.1:0-53332 GCA_003012365.1 Medauroidea extradentata | reverse complement strand
GATCAAATATGTTCCAAACATGCACATCTACCATCCCTATCAATTTGTAACACTTATTCTTGGCCACCCTGTATATCTGCACCTCAGAAGCACAAGACATTATGTCCACTTTTTCTCAAAATCCCCATTTTTATCCTAAACACTACCACAGGTTTAAGTACTTTCTAGTAACAAACAACACAAATTCTGTGTTGTGTCGAAAACCCACATTTTTGGTTATTAAATAGCTGTATTCACTAGTGAATCACATTCTTCAATCTGCTATCCTGAAAAATATTATTTTCGTGACATAGTGCCTTATGCCTCAGAGGTACATATATGTGTATATACCCACATAACATACACACTGGAGGTAATGTTTTTCAAAATGTGCTTACTTTATCGTGAATAGCATATAGTAGTATTATTAATGTCTGTCTCTCACTCATCTGACGAAGTCTCAACCAATACGCAACGTACGATGTATGATATGGATTATGTTACTAAGGAATGGCGTCGCAAACTCATGTAAGACATATTGTACAAACAGTTTAATCTTGGCCAGCCCAACCACTTCGTAGCATCGAGATGGCATTCAACTTTATCTTTATCCAATCCGCGAGCCATGTACTTTGTGTTTTGTATTATGAACTGTAACATAGAAACGAATCGTTTATGGTCTTATTTTCGTATGTTTTTTTATACTTTCACATATGAGGAATGTTTTCTTGAAATATTGACCTAAAATTTTGCGTCATACATTTTTTTATTTTTTTTTTACATACGTATATACTAAAGCTTTATTATGAAAATAATGTCAATCCGAGAACGCCATAACATTCATTATATTAACTGTTAATATGTATAATTTCCATTACATTTATCTTTTGAGCATGAAAAACGTGTGCGTCTTGATTTATTTTTTTCAGGTGTGAACATGACAAGAACTTCCCGTTTGGTATTGAATACTGAGGACCTACATATATATCCTGTGAGCTCAAACAACCAACGTGTACTCACTACACGAATGTAATACCAGAAAGTCATCTGAAGTTGACAAGTATTAATATCTTGGCTAAATGAAAGTGGAAATCACTAAGTTTCAATTTTCAAAATCTCGTAATGAAAAAAAGTGAAATAAATGTTTTTTTCTAAATGAATGTGTTATATTTACACACATTGATTACTTTACTAATTAATAACTTAAGTGTTTTAAACAAAGGTCACAATTACAGTGTCAGTGTACACATGTTTTCATTTTTTGCATGTTTTATTTTTTTAAAGCCATGCGACTTATACATATCTAATTTTTTTCAACCTTTCAATCAAGGGTGTTGTAAGAAAACATGTTAACGCTACTTCATTTCTTGTAATAAAATTGTGTCACAGAAACCCCTCATTTAGTTCAGTTCGTGTATGTTTGCTTCCAGTTATTCAAAACATAATTATGAATGCTAGAAATCACTGTGAGATACAGGTTATGGATTACAGCATTGTTTCTTTGAAACAATTCAGTATTGGCATTATTGAACGAAGCAAAGGCATAGCAGAAGAATTGTAATATCTGAAAAGCAATACATATAAATTGTTTCAGCAGTAATTATTGCCGCAGTTCTAATGAAAGCTTGGTCATCCATTAAGTTACAGTTTTACTGTTTAAATAACCGTTTAATTTTCTTACATTTACATTTGAGTCTTATGCAGTTTAATTTATATATTGTCTTTCGTAATGTGCGATTGAGTAAAAATAAAGTTAACGTTTTTGTGCGTGGTTCAAGATATTACGTAAGCATTTGCTGGGAGAATAGTGTCACAGTTAGGGCTCGAGGGCGTGTGTAATTCAGTTAAGTTTCAAAATATTTATACAAAATTGGTCGTCTTGGAGAGTTTAGTATTTGGATAATTATTTCCTAAACAAAAATGGAAGTAAGCGTTTGTAAGAAATACGGACAACACAAGGAAAACTTGCCAAATAAATTTTCAATCTAGAGAATCGAGTATGCTTGATTTTATTACGTTAAAAATATATTATTCAGTTGTACTTTCTTTTATTTATGTTGCATGTAAAATGTGTGGGTAAAATTTCAGAATTACATAAACAATGTAAGGTAACTGCACTCGTATAGTAACATAAAACCAAAGTATTACTTGATTATGACTACAGACTGAAGATTTTAACGGGACTGTCATTTTTTACTTGTACAGAATAACATTTGTGGCACCGACTGTAAAATTATGTTTTCAGCCTTATCTAAGAAAAGTTAACCGCTTGGCGGTTATTAATTAAAATTTCATCGTGATGATTAATAACTTATGTTCATTATTAATTAAAATTGCATAGTAATGTTTAAAAACTTATGATTATTTGGCAATGTATATGCTGCATCTATATACCCACATGAAAGACAATGTGAGTCATCTAGGAGCGGTTGAAATTTAACTGTATACTGGATATGTTGAAAGGGGGGATATGGTTGTATTGCATTAGTGGCATTATCACGTTACACATACAACAGAGATGACAATATGATATAGCACCTTACCTGCTCTGTCTTGGATACATACACTAGTTGGGTTTGGAATTGAGTCATAAAGTTGTTGAATAGTCTCCTATGGAAAGTCTGCCCACAACTGTTCTAACTGGCACTCATTGTCCTGTAGATCAGATCCGGGTTGGAGTTTACGTCGCTGGAGGTCTGACATTGTTTCATGGGCGACAGGTCAAGGGAACTTGCTGGCCAAGAGGGTACACTCTAAAAAAATAGTTTGTAAATTTACCAGACGTGCATATAGGAGCGCTAAGAAATTAAGTATGATAGAATAGTTTCCCATACAGCCATGGTAACACTCCTGAACCTTTTTATAAAACAGTCAAATGTTTACTGAAGAGTCCAGACTTGTATTGTAACATTTGTAAAAGTTTGCATATTTACAAGACGGAAGTACGGTAACTGTCCCATACTGCGTCTGGGATAATAACTTCCTAAACATTTTAGGAATTTTTTTTACAGTGTAGCTCAGCAAGATACAGGCACTCCATAGACACATGTTCTGTGTGTATTGACAAGCGTTGTCTTCTAGTCAGTTACATAAACGAGTGTACTTACCTGACAGTACCTACTGGAATACTTATGGTCGCCCGTTGTGCATCACAAATTAGTTGTCAGGGTTTTTTGAGCTCGTAAGTTCGTTTGACCTATGCTCGTTCATGCGTTCAGCTGATACATTGTTATATGAAAATAAAAAATTGAATGTAGTGTCTGAAAGAACATTCATGATCGTAATCATAATCCTACAATTGATCCACCTGTGATGTCATCAGTAATGTCAGTGTGTTATGTTATGTTCTGCCTTTCAGTGTAGTTATACAGTGAAATAATTTTATAGAGAATCGAGCGTAAGGCCATGATCTTTCATTTATTTCAAACAATTGCAAATAACTTGAATATTTTTTTAACCAAACGCTTTGAAAAAATTTGAGACTGTGTACAGTTATACAGTACACAATTTTGTCAGAGCGTTTTTTTTTATAACGTAACGTTTGCTAGCAAAAAATTATTTTGCTTCATTTTGGCTTATTTTGAAAACAAAATACGTGATATTTCAGGGACAAAAATCTAAAAATCCATTTGGTGTATTGCAACAGAAAATTTCAGATACAAACCGTGATATATAAGTGTTAAAACTGCCACAATGAATTTTTTATATAGGTATTAATTTGCGTAAAAAATATATACCTCTGCTAAACTAAAGAGCGATGACGTAATCGCTGAATATAATGTGATATCACACGTTCTTCTACGCCTCCCTGTGACGACTTCACTTCAAACACCTCCTCCTGCTCTTTGGTGTGCACAGCAGTCGTGTCCTAGAAGAGGTTAGAGCTGATTGGCATAAAAAATAATTTGTGCATACTGGCAGGCATAACTTCTGATGACATTTTCGCCAGTAAAGGTGTTTCTAAATGCTAGAGTATTTGCATGAGAACACGTCAAAGTCACTGTTTTTGTAACTTACCCGTAGTAAAGACTAACCTGCGATTCTTGTAAAAACTTACGTGTCTATGGATTCACTCACTGTCTTGTGTTCACCCATCCTTCAACTGACAGTCGCGATTTTACAACCACGCACGTGTTGCTGTTAGGCCTATAATTGTACAGTTGCCTCTAGAAAGAACGAGTACAAGTACGTGTTTTACAAAATGCGTTTTAAAGAGGCGAATGTTTTTTTTTTTTTACTATTCCGTAGAAAACTAGTGGGATAGATAGCTCCATTTTTGTGGAATATAATCTTATTTAACTAAAGAGATGTGTACATTTAAAAATAATGATTTTATTTTATGTTTTTGCTGCGTCTTGCATATAGTTTTACGTGTTCAGTGTTTCAGGGCCTAAATGTACCCAGTACCCAGTGATATGAAAAGCTTCACCAAAGCAAATCGGAACACAAATTGAGCCCAGTATCATCAAATGAAAAATATGTGCAATTTATTTTTGCTCGATTGTAATCAATTGTTTTGGGGCATACTTTAATAAGCGGCTTCTACAAATCGTAGTGACTCATTTCCACCTAACTTGAATTTCTGTTTGAGTGTGCCGTGTTAAGAGCTAATTATTTCAGCTGTCACGAATTTTGAACACGCCAGAAAATGTATACATAATTTCTTGCTAATATTAGAAAAGAGGTAGTCTGTTTTACATAAAAACTATAAAATGTTACGAGTATTTTTTCGTTAACTTTCGATTTCTAAAATCGCTAGCTAACAACGAACGGGCCAGTTATACGAAAGTTGTGATATTTAAACACAGCCTGTAAACGTGCCAAAGTACGGGAGCAGAAATCTGTTCCCGAAACGTCACGTCTGTTGTCGAAGGGAGCTTGCTATTTTTCGTCTGTTACCTTCCTTGTGTCGCCTGTGTTAACATCCATTCCAGTGACTGACCATTTGTGTTGGCCTCGTTATTGCCTAGTTTTGTGGCTGGTTCAAACGTCAATTTTTTTGTGCCGTCTCTCTGGGTACTGTGTACCTTTTCAGAATTTTTGTCGTACTATTGGTTTTGTGTAGTCTTTATGAATACGACTATATTCTTTTACTGTTTCTTTTTATTCTACTTTTGGCTATGTGTCGTCTTTCTGCATATTAGTGTATGCCTTTCCGGAATCACGCATATTTTTAAACCTACTTTTGGCTATGTGTAGTCCTTTTGAATACGACTGTATACCTTTTAGGAATTGTACTTTTTTTACCTACTTTTGGCTTTGTGTCGTCTTTCTAGATAATAATGATTATTCCTAGAGATTATGGTATATCGCGAAAAATTTTTGTGCCAACATACCCTTGAAAACACTGTAGTTTCTTGCAACATGTATGATTGGGTGATGTACGTCTGCCGACCAATACCAATCATCAAATATTACAATATCAGGATTCTTATTGGCTCAGTCAAATAGGGCAACAGCTCCACGTAAAAGCGAAAACCAGTAATCTTTTGGTAAGCTGAACGTGCGTTGAAATCCAGCAAACAGTCAAGTTTTCCCACGGTAAACCATCATTTCTAATTATTCCTTTTCAGGATTGTATTATTTTCTACTTTTGGTCTTGTGTCGTCTTTATGGATACTATATTGTGTCCCCCCTCTCCTTTCGAAATTGTACAGTATGTGCGGTCAACTAGGGTTATTTGGAACACCAAGTTTCAGCCATGCATGAAGAAATCATACCGACTGTTTTAAGTCTGTTAAGTCTGGCAATTTCGACAGTGTTATTTGTGATTCAAATTATTCTTAAAACTGCCACGTTTGATATGAAAATTTCAGAAAGTCCCAAATTTTCTTCTTTATCGAGTAACCCCCGGATGGTATGTAATATGTTTGTTGACAACATCTTATACTGACTTTGTCTTCTCAACGACCCAGGAATATTCGCTCGCAATGGTGTGCGTCAAGGAACATGGTACGGTTTACACATCAAAGTTGTTCTAGTGCCTTAGTGTCAATTTGATACCCCTGAGTGAAAGCAGCTCCCTCAACTCAATATTCAAAATTCTCGTGTGTCCCTTTGGAGAAACACAGCGGGAACCCAGAGTAGTTGCACGTTATGTTTACAGCAACATCGCAATTTTCTAGTATGAGTGGTCCTGGGGTCCACAACGGTGTAGAGGTCAGGCCGCCCGCCCCTACCCTGTCACCTCAGGATTGATTTCCTGTAGTTGGGAACCGTGCTCTAATTTGCCGATGGTCGGCGGGTTTCCCCAGCGTATTGTTATTTCACCCACCCCACAATTTCTCTTCCACTTGCTAACGCCCTTCTTGGGAGATCTAAAGACCTCTTTGTTAATATCTCGCAGAATTTTTCCCACTCCGTCTGTCCAATCCTCTCTGATAACTCATCAAATACTTAACGATATAAAATTGCCTTGGTAAAGAAAAATTCTACGTATGACAGTATATTTTATTTGGTGACTTTTGGAAACCACAGTTGGCGCAGTATCTAGAGTAGTCGCCTCCCACCAAGACGATCCGGGCTCGATTCCCTGCGGGGTCGGTCCCCGTATTTTTGCATGTGGGAATCCTGCCGGACGATGCCGCTGGTCGAGGGGTTTTCTCGGAGATATCCTGTTTCCCCCTGCCTCTCCATATTTACATAATGTCACCCCTTATCAGCGCTAACGACCTAGACGTTAAGTGCTGATGACAATCTCTTCACTGATTTGATGACTTGTAAGGTATAAAAATAACTTTCATTTACTGATATCCTTTCTGTTTACAGTGGCGTAGTTACCCGACTAGTCACCTGCAATCACGACGAATTGAGTTTGGGACACTCCCGATTTTAATTTGGGAAAACTGCGTCTGAGGTTGCTGTCGACCTGTGGGCTTTTACGGAGGTCTCCTCTTTGCATCCCATCAATCCTCTATCACACTCACATATCACCCTTGCAAGCTTAGAAGACCTCGCTGTTAATGGGGGATAAAAGGCATCGTTTCGAGCTGTTTTAGATGAAGCGCGAAGGCAAATAACATTTTTAAAAATGTTTGAGCGTAATAATAAGATTTTAACATGTTATTTAAAAAGATGCAATTATGAATGCCTGTTTACAAAATGTTTCCTTTACATTCTAATTAATATGAAAATGTTAGTTTTAAGTAGTTCCAATTTTGAGTAAGTTTGATAATTCACAAAATTAAAGTAAGAGATGTGCCGAAAAAAATAGACACTAGCAGAGTTACAGATCACCTTCGTTCATAGCTGAAAGTTTATAGAAAGAATCGTTTTCCCCTGAAAATCCCCAACCCCTTCCCACGTGAACTGCAGACCTGGCAAAAAAGAAAAACGGGAAGGGTTCTGTATTTCCGTTGGCTGCGCGCAATATCGGTCTAAACGTACAATGCTAGGTACACGCACGAGTCCACAAACTTTTGGAAATTCCTGCAGCTGTTTAACGCCCTCTTTAAGCGCTCTCCCTTCTTTAGCCTTGGAGTTCAAATGAAAATTCTGAGTTCAAAAAATTAGACTCAGTTGAACCATTTTAAGAATCATTTCAAACAATTGCCGTATTTACAAATCTTGCTAATTGTTATGTTGATTAAAAGCTTTGCCTACTCCCAGAGTCCTGGCGTGAGCAAGGATAGGAAATTACGTATTAAATTATATTAGATGTGTTTCAATACCTGTCGAACCTACATACATACACCACCAATTACTTTTTTGTTCATGTTGATGAGGTATACATTTATGTAGGATTTTTTAAGCTGTTTTTTTTAAATACGCTGAAAACTGTGAGCAAATAAGTATTTTAATTATCAAAAGGCGCTCGGAAGTACATATTCAAAAATTGTCTCCAACAATTTTTATTCCTTTAGCAATATCTTCCTCTTCTAAATGCAGAAAATGGTTTCTATCCAAAAGAGATGTCACGAAAGATGACCGAGCCACATCGAATGTAATTGAACATGAAAATACCTATCCTGGTTCGCTCTTGGATTCCGCTGAGGTAGGCAGCGCCCTTAATATCCAAAATTTAACGTTAAAATTTACTTTTCCTAACAATTACCAGTAAATTAAAATTTTCTGGAAATACTTTTGCTGCTATATTCCTTAAGAAATTTCGCGAAGCATACTTTAAGTTCATATATACACATACAGGTCTATTGAGAAATGATACAACACTGATTCTGCAGTTAAACTTCGTGGCTATCAGCTAGGAAGGAAACCCCCTTAAGTGCTTACGTAACCTAATCATTTCACTCAGTATTTTTATTTTCGGTTCATTTACAAGCTGACAAAGATAAAGTGACTTTGAAAAATTAAATCACACCAATATGAAAATTACGTAACAAATGTGAGATAGAACATATCCGTATCGTAGAACTTAAAAGGAAGTACATAGACTTAATAATACGATAGTAGTTTGCGCAAAACCGTGCGATATCAGGTATCGATACACAGCTGGTGGTGTATTTGTCGCGGCCGTGTACTGATAGAAGGCACGGCTGACTTGTTCGGTTGTAATCGGCCACCTCACGGACATGACCGAAGAGGTTGCCTGTATACACACTGGCGTCTCGACCGTCGACTAGGAGTAAACACACCTCGACGGAACTTCACGAACTCGCCCGGCGATGTCGACTTTGAAACTTTCCGACGGCTGCGAGGTTCCACTCATCGGTTTGGGGACATGGCAGGTGAGCATGTGTACTTGGTTTCTGCCATTTACTGTTTCCCTGAAAGTATTTAAAAATTTTAAGAAATTGTGGAGAAACCCGTATTACACACCTATTCGTATAAATCTAATGGTACCGAGTGAGTGAAAAGTTTTGGTCAGCATTAAACAAAGTTTGCGGCGCTGGTGAGGGGTAATATGAGGTACCGTCAAGTGGGGTGAATTTTTGACAGTAGGGGTGACTTTGTGCCACCCAGAAGCTTTTATTTTTAGATTATTTGAGTTAAAATTTAGTAGCTCTAATTGAGTATTATGAAATCTCATATTTAAACCATCCATTTAAAACTTAAATTTATCTACTAAACAACCACTAAATAAACACTGCAGTTAGCACAAAGTAACCCCGTTTGACGGTATGTAGCGCAGGATTGATGAGACGGGGGAAATTTGAGATCCTCCGAGAAAACCCGCCGACTTACGGCATCGTCCAGCACGATTCCGACATGTGAAAATCTGGGTCGACCCCGCCGGGAGTCGAATACGAAACGTATTGTAATTGGGGGACGGGGTGCGCCCTAGTCGCTGCACCAATCGCGACTCCTTCATGATAACGGTCTATGAAGGTAGACGTCTTGACGCTGAGGAACAAAATGTGACTCCCTTTTTGTCGCCGAGCGCTAGTAATAATTAGGTGGAAGAACTGTCTTGCTTTGTATCTGGCTTAACTTAAAATGTGAAGTTGTTATCGGAATTGTGTGTATTATATAGAAGAAAAATATTTGAATGTAATTTCGTATTGGAATAATTTTTGCAACGATAAAATTTCGTTTTGCAATCTTTTACGTGTGGACACACATTGTAACGATTAGAAAATTTTGTAGGGCAGGAAATAATAGATTTTGTTCGAATACGTTAACTAAAACAATAGTACATAATATTTTTTCAGGCGACTTCTATAAACAGTTCCACACATACCAATGCATTTATGGAAACGGAACATATATCTACCATATCAACTTACCAAATTAACATAATTTTATATGAATAATTGCGAAAATTATAACGCCGCCAGATGTAAACAAGACAAATCTTCCACTAAATTACTACTAGCGCTCAGCGACAAAGGAGGTAACTTTCTCTTGCTGGAGAGCATATGCAGTGTCAAGACCTCTCTCTCTCTCTCTCTCTCTCTCTCTCTCTCTCTCTCTCTCTCTCTCTTAGGCTGTGTTCATGATTAAAAGAATATTACTGTGGCCTCAAGCAATGATAATTATATGTTCCGTGATACTTCATAACTGCAGTCAAACACTAAATACCAGTTTGGTCATTATTCTCATTACCAATTAACCTTTGCCAAACGCGCGGTATCTCGATTATAGATTATTAATAAGAAAGTAATTCTTGTTGTAACATTTAAGTTTTTAGGATTCAAAATCAAAACCTTTAGTAAAATTAGCATAAATCATTTGTGTCCTCGCATGATTTGCGAGTCGAAATTCGGAGCAATGCAGGTAGTTTTCTTAAGTAAGTTTTGCTGATAAATTACACGCAAATCTTCGAATCAAAACGGAACGCCTATAATTAGAAAGGCGTTTTGCTTACCTAAGGAACACGTTCGTTTGAAACAGCTGTTTGACGTATTTTGGTGCTAACTTAGACTAGAACTTCTTATTTGTGTTGTCGTTTCGAAGTCTGGGAAGTCAACAGTGCGTGAACAGGCCCGAAAAACATTTCTGAGAAGCTTAAAATTTTTGCTTGTGATTGTAACAAAGGTGCCAAGATGTTCATAAGAAAGACTCTAACGCAGGGATATCAACAACAACGTAATGTCATTCACACTCTCGCAAGCACATGTTTCAACTGTTTAATGTAATGTGTTAAGCGGCGACTACAACACAGCAGTTTTATTATATAATGAACGACCCTCGAGTATGGCTAACGGTCAGATCATTTATACCAAGGCGCTCCAAGTTTATCTCATAATCTCTCAAGCAAATAACGATGGGCTTGGCCTGAAGTATGATACGGGTGACGCGTGAGCGATTTACAGTAATATGACATTGTGCTGGTTTCGTGCATGGTATTGTCGCGTCCGAAGTTTTGTTCGTAAATACGAACGTTCAATGTGCTCGTGACTCATTTGATCGTTTTATAGCAAGTCCTTCAAAATTTACTCCACATTAGACTCTGGACTGTTTAGTAAGGTGCTCGGTTCAAAACTCAAGATAGCATGTTTGTGAAGTTCACTTTTTTGTTCATAAATATCTTTGATTGTGTTTGCAACAAACATTCAGAGGACTTGTACTTAAGAAAAATATAACAGTAACGTGGTTCAGAATACGGAAAAAAAAAAATAAAAAAATTTATTTTAATAACTTAAAAAAATAAAAAAAAACAAAAACAAAATTTAATTGAGACTGGAAGCAAATTCGAATTATTTGCTTAAAAAGGACGTTTGTTTTATGAGAAATACAAGGCTATAAACATTCAAAATGTTGGAAGAATATTACGCATTATTTTTTTCCTCTAATTGAACTCCGTTCTCTCACATACATTTGTGTGTGTTTCAAATGACTTTCTTGAACATTGACATGCGGTTGTTACCAGTAGTGCTGTTCTTCACACATCGTCCGAGTGAATACCTATCCTGAATAGGCTTGCCACAAAGTGATACACAATTGTATCGTGGATAATTCGTTTATCGTATTATGATAAGGTTATTTCAACAGTGCTTTCTTATCGCTTTGATTAAATCTGAAGTGTTTATTTACTTTAAACGATAATAAAATCCAAGAACAGGCACATCTGTTGATCTTGCACCCCGCTCACAACTGCCTACGATATAAGTTCAGCCTCTATGCTCATAAATGTAACATAAAATTACTGCACTGTTTTAAGTTTGGCTGTTCAAATAATCCATCCAAACTTCCGTAGCAAAATTACTGAAATACAATTGGACAGACTAACAATTTAATTAAAGTTCTTCAGTAGCCACCACCGTGGACGGTTTAGTTTTTTATCCTGCGTCAGGAATTCGGCACACGTTATGTGTTTATGGTTGTTCTCGAAGTTTGTCGAGTTTAGTTGCAGTCTTTTGGTTATTGATATTGTTCGAATTATTGTCTTTTATGTAACCAGTAGACTATATTATCCAATTGAGCTATTGGCTATAGGCGAAAGCCGTTGCCATATCGTCACTTAAACAAATATTAAATAAATAATAACACTTTTGAATTAAAAAAAGAGCGAAATTCACAGCCACGTTTCAGTCGCCACAAACACAACATTTCTTAAGACAAATAAGGGGCTTAGATTTATAGTAGTGTAAGTCAGTTAAAATAGTTTCCCCTTAAACAAATTTTTGTAATCACATGTAAAATGCAGTAGGCTACATTCTTGCAATACACAAATCGAATGCAGAAATTAAGTTAAGAGAGAAATATTTGTTACAGAATATTCTTCTGGAAAATGAGAATAATATGAATAAAAACGACACTGCTGAGAAATTGTGACTTACACCACTATGAATCTCAGCCCCTCAATTTATACATTCACACTATTATCCCTGTGGCATACAAAGCTTTGTACTGTTTGTTCACAGAGAAATACAAATTAATAAATCATATCACTACTTCAATTTACGTTATACATGCAAGGAATAAATAAAACTAACGCTACTGACGAATAATGACGAACTCGACCAAAAAATAAGTAGTGTTTCTAAAGTGGATTTTTTTCACTGTGCCTGCTAAGCTGGAATTGGACTGTACAGATTGCGAACGGACTGCACCGTGCTTATTAGTGACCAAAAACCAAGCAGGACATACTCTTCGGTAAAAAGTCGTTAGTTCCTTAGTTAATGAGGTAGGTCCGTTATACCAGTGAGCAGGAACGTAAGGTTGTTCGCTTCGCATTTCTCGTAAACATAGGGCCTGAAGACTTTTTACCAGGTTCGATTGGAATTATACACGAAGATAATTTATATCAGCCCTGGTCACAAATAGTTTTTTTTCTTTCAAAGTGCGCCAGCCAGTAACACCTGGAATGTCTCTATCTCACTTTCGCGTAAACTCAATAATCATCTTCCCTTAAGGAGCCTCGCTAGATATGCTGCGTTTTTGTGTGTGTGAGGCAGGAGCGGTAAGGGTGTCGCTAAACGGCTTATGTAATACATTATCGCCTCTCCGCGCAAGCTCCTCAATTGACGTGCAGTACTTAACTATTATCCATTTTCCTATGGGACTTTAAGCGGTGACCTCATTATTTTGTTTGTGGGCAGTGTAGTTCAAAGTGTACCGCTTGTTTCTATAGTTGTGTTTTTTGAATCCGGTTGTTAGTTTTCCAGATACGGCAATCTGAAAAACCGACTTTTGGCCATTTAGAGGTGCCCAAAAATGAAATTTCTAATAAACGTTCCGAATTTTTAAAACTATAGAGAGTTAGTTTGAAATGTCGGTGAGACGTCTAGATGAGTCCTCTACGAGAAGACTGACGCCATCGGTTGAGCGTGTGTGTTGCGCTTAGAGCCTTCGAGGCAAGTAATGAGAAAGCGTGCGTCTTTATTTGTCCGCGCGGTCAGGCCCGATCGCTCCAATACCGGACAGATTGTGCAATTATGAGAGAACACTGACTGCATTTCCATCTCAAGCCAACACATAGCAACACACGTGTTATTTATTTCATATCTACGCTGTCAACATTACTATGTGCAGGTGTCTTTTCACTACGTATAACAAGTTTTCATTGCCACAACGGAATATAATTAGCCTAAATTTAAAACAGAAGTACGCCGGATATATAAATAAGAGAACGTTTACGTTAACAGAGAAGTAATAACATATAATCTACTAGTTCCACCTCATGCCACTAGGTTATTCTTTCTATCTCTCTATGTTATTAGTATAGAACAGTTCAGTATAGTTCTCTATAGTATTTGATCGCACTCGTGTTCCGATTACACAACATTTAAATCGGCGTTAACACTATTATATTTAGTTGTATCCAACATGTAAGGCGATGATTCTAACTTTATACTTTCCAAAATCTCTGTTTTGGGTAACATACAATAGTTGACCCGAATTCATCGAATTTTGTTGAATTCCTTATTATTTTAACCATTCATTGAATTTTAATAGAGAAGTTTAAGTCATACAAACCTAGATATACATTTCGTACATTTCTTATAAAAATTTCGAGTTAGAGAGGACCCGAGTTCGATTCCCTTCTCAATACATTCAGAGTTCGGTTTTCCATTGTTTCCCGAAATCACTCCAAGCGTTTGCTGAGATTGTTCCTCGGCGTGGGCCATGGCTTATTATTCTCGTAAAATATTGTGTAACCGTCTCTAATGACGTCACTGTTGACGTGACGTAAAACCCAACCTTACATTGTGAGAATATGTTCGCGTACGTTTATTTGTGTCACAGAAAACAGAATACACGAAAGTGATTATTCGATGTTTTCTAATTAGCTATAGAACATTTTCTTAAACTATGTCTACCTGCCGTGTGTCACATATGGAACGAAGACGAGAGCACTAAGCCTGAATGAACACTTCGAGTAAAATTGACCGTTACGATTTTGTAGGCTTCTCTGACTACGTGATAGTCCCCTTTCAAAAAAATTCCCGGGCCATTGGGAATATATCAACAGTATATCCTTAAAATGAGAATATACCAAATATTTTGTTGGCGAATCGGACATGGTATGTGCAAGTGTTGTGGCACAGTGGCAGTTTGGTCGCAAATGCATAATCTCGGCATCATAAAAATAAAACTCTGTACAAAATCTTCCAAGGCATGATATCATATTTTACGTTACGTGTTGCATTTTAATCGGCCACAATCATTTTTGAAAGTTTTATGATTATACAGACAAATATCTGAAAAACAATTAATGTACGTGTGTAGTTCACTACAACAAAACTCTCAACAGTGGCATCCACTTATCATCCACCAAAATACTAACACTAGTGTTGATTACAGCTTTTATTGTCCAAGTAAGTATTAAAGTTGTGAAACGTCTATAAATATAGCCGTTTCGCTATTAGCTATGAAACTTGGAATCTGAGCTAATGGAAAAACATCCGAGGCTGTAACAGCATAATTGTATGAGAAACACACCCTGAAATACTTAATGGACATCTGTTCCTGAAAATTTGTATTGATACATTTACCGTCATTCATTCAATTTCAAGAAGTTTATATAAGTTCTTCACACGTCACGTCAAAATTATTTCCTCGTTAAGCTTTACCAAATTTATCCCAAAACCTCTAGCGCAGAGCTTAATGGATGTTAAACTTATTTTCAACTCAAAACGCCAAGTATTATTGAAATTCGGTTATTATAGAGGTCTGGATATTATCACATTAAAAACATAACAATTAAAGTCTTCCATTCTTATGGATTTTGTGGCTTCAAACCTTTATTTTTCTAAAATCAGTTTTTAATGTTTTCCTGGAAAGCAAAACATACTACCGCCTAGTGCTGTATAAAGAGACGTCAGCTAATAAAATATCTACTCATAAAAAAGTCTCATCAAATTATGACGAGTAGTTAAAACTGTATCGATGATTTGAGTTTTCGAGTCGTTTCCTCAACGTCTTGCCTTTCCATACCCTTTAACGTCTGGGTTCACAACAAATATTATTTAATTATTATTTTTGACAAAGTGTTCATTTTATCGCTAACCACCGATAATAGTCTCTAATAGCCTCGCTATCGACAATACGTAAAGACCAATAAAAATAAAGACTAAAAAACTGGGCACTAGAACGAAGCTATTCGACAACCCCAAAGCTCTGTAAACTAGAGAATGAGCTGGTATTCTCGACTATGATGTGTTTGCTTTTGATTGCGCACCTGGCAGTGGCACTACAAGCACCGCCCAGTTGTATGATATAATCTTTGAATATTCTTACATGGTGATGTATGACAAACTGAAATGTTTTGTTGGACAATGTACACCATTGATACAGAATGTTGGTTTGCGTTTTCTATCAGTCTCGTATATCTAACAAACACTTCAGTTTGTCAATAGTAAGATGACGTATTCCAATTGACTGCACCCGGGACACACCCGGTGCGCCCTGAAAACTGAACATACGCAATAGTCACGTGATTGCCCTAACGAGCGCGTATTGTTTGTTCTCCAACAACTAAAACACATCCCATTGCATTTGCATCACAGTGCTAAATATGTGTAAAATTTATTTACAGCATGAAATTCTTCAAACCTAGGTGCTCAAAAAAGGGCAAAATTCAAGATTATTTAATTTGGGAGGACACTTTACTCGAATCACTCTTTCTTGACCTGCAAGTTATCATAAGCAAGAACGGCTCGGCCCTGCTAACCGTACTGAAGTTTTGTGGTGTTGTTATTACAGTAGCTACTGTATTTTTTGCTTTATATAAACAGCTATAAGTATTAGTGAACTGCTGAACAGTCAGATAATTGCAGAATTTCCACCACAGAAAGCATTTTCTTCATGTTTACATAATCACATGTCACGGCCTAATTTGTATTCAAAGGTAAAACGTCTTCAGATACGGTGCGGTACAAATTGCACCCGGTGTGAACCCATCCAGTGCAACTCGCAACTGGAACATGAAAATATGAACGCTCCCTACTAGAGTTCCAGTAACTGGAACACTCAGTACCCAGTGAGTGTAGTCAGGTGCAGTAATTGTAATGCGTCATTAGTTACACTGGTATATAATCGTAAATCCATTTAGTGCACCTTGTGGTCTGGGAGACTACACCAAACACTCTGTAAACCAGAACCGGACAGCTTGTGCAATTCTGTGAGAACATTGATTGTACTTCTACCTCAAGCTAACAGATAACATACAACATTTTATTAATTTAATATCAACGCTGCCAACATAACAATGTGGAGGGAAAATTTCTTTCATGGACGAAGAACCAGATGTGTTGTCACAAGCGAAAATAAATTAAGAACAAAACATATAGACAGTAGTACGTCAAACATATAAACAAGAGAAAATTAATATTTACAGAAAATAATACCATTAATTTGTTCAATAGTTTCACCTAATGTCTAGAACCACGAGTTAATAGCGAGAGAAAAGATTTTTGCTCCATTTAGTTTCAATATCTTATGCGCACATATGCAGCTCTAATTCATGTTCATTGATTGGATGTTTTAACTTTTTTGGGTATCACAAAAACTTTATTCTGATTGTTGTTGTCAAATGAGAGACGCGTGTGAATAAAGAAACTCTGCCACTAACCATCAAGCAGAGCAGTTGAAGTGCAATTAAGTCACTGAAATAAAATGGGACAAAAATCTTTTTTCCTACTCTTCTCGTGTTGCTAGTATATTTTTCGCAGTTCTCTTCTCTTTGTTATCAGTAGGGACCCAAATTTTTGGTGAAAAGATGTGGATGAGATTCTACGACGGTATTACAGGTGTGATCTTCCAGAAGGAGAATCACCGGCCGCAGTTTATACCGAAAAAATAACGGCAACAATTTTAATTACAAAATGCTAGCTACAAAAATTTTATCAACCAATTCTAATCTTGTGTACACTATTTTAAATCAATGTTGATATCAAATGTACTATCAATATTGCTGAAAACACCAATGTCAGAAACAGTTACAAGCGTGATGAACGGATGTTAATAACAGTGTTGCTGAAAATAATGCAAGCAACGTTGTTGATAACATTGCTAGCGACAATTGTTTCCAACATCTTTTGTTCTAGACTGTCCTAGAATGGGTCGTGAAAATAATGTTATCAGCAGTATAATGAGAAAGTTATTAATATGTTTTTTTTAAATTAATAACTTCTGTTGATAGCAAATTTTTTCCACAAAATGTTGGTAACAAATGTTACTAACATTGCTTTGTAAATATTAACAAAAGTAATAATATAAAGTTGACAACAATGTTGAAAACGTGATGTTACAAACAACTTTCAAGATTTTTTTTTTACAAAATTTTAATAACTTTGTTGCTAACACGTGTCATGAAGGTGTGCGTTGCACGCACTGCCATCATGTGAAAAATAGCAGTTTATACCCTATTGTTGAAGACAATATGGTTACTGTGTTACCGTTAATTAGTTTGTCATAACTAGACAAAAAGCACTCTTTTTTGCAACTGTGTAGAACCAATCGTTTCATGTCAAACGCACTAAAGGTTACAGTTGTAGCTAAGATGGCAACTCTTCCTGCACCCGAAGGTAAACATATGCTGGTTGTAATGCTTTCCGGACATCATATTCAAGAGCCCATGTAACTAATCATGCTGCATTTTTTATTATTTATTATCTGCACCAAAACTTGGCACGATGTATTTGAAAATATTTCAGTAGACTTAGCTAATAACTTAATCTTTCATCCCGCTTCGAACTAGTGAAGCATAATTATGAAATAATTAAGCTAACTTACGATATTAAAAACTGTCACTTGTAATAGAGACTAAGTAATTCCTAGTATTTATTTAGTCTAACAGTACGCGCTAAATAGTGAAATATAAAGTTTATGTTATGATACATTAAAGGTAATTCGTCATACCCTTCCTATGTATAAGAAAATTGATAACTTTAACAAAAAGGTAATACAGCCTCTTAATCAAGGACTTCTGCAACCCTTTATAATTTATTATCACAAAACAAAATATCGTCTTTTCATGTCAGCTATTCCCTAGCGAAATTAAGTCGCATGTTTCTATACCGCATAGTACCAATACAGAATGTCCGGAAACGGTCGCATAGTAAGCACGCCACGAGAATCCTGGGCTAAAAGAAGACGAAAATGTTGGCGGTAAAATGCTGTGCAACTTTCGCGCACAGTGTGGCAACACAGCACGGAGAAAGACCCTTCTTGTGCTCAACGTCCAAATGTATGAAAAGTCAAGCAAACGTATAATAATGTTTCAAATGCTCAGGATTTGAATCTGCACCCACAATGTGATGGTCAGAACAGAGGTAGTAAGATATCTGTGCAGCGCAAGAAGTTACTTGGTCCGTGTTATGTTGCATAATGTGCACGTAAAATCGTACAACATTTTGCCGCTAACGTTTTTTTTTTTTTTTCAATTTAGTCCAGGATTCTAGTGGTGTGCTAGGCCGCTGGTCGGCGAGTTTTCTCGTGGATCTCCCGTATCCCTCGTCCCTTCATGCTCACATAAAGTCATCAGCGCTAAAGACCGAGATGTTTGAGTGCTGACCAAAATCTCTTCGCTCACACACTTCACTCGTGTTGTGCTTGTTATACGGCAGTATATGGACATAACTGTACAGCGTGTGCGAGTGTAGTGATGTGTTGTGCTGTACCTCGGTCAGGCGCCACCCGGGGAGGTAGAGAACGCCGTGAAGCTGGCCATAGACGCCGGCTACCGCCACTTCGACTGCGCCCACGTCTACGGCAATGAGAAGGAGATTGGCACAGCCATCCGGGAGAAGATCACCGAGGGCAAGGTGAAGAGGGAGGACCTCTTCATCGTCAGCAAGGTACGACACACCCAGGGACCATTTAATTGTATTGTGTACCAGTTTCTAATGGCCGCGTTTCACACGTGGGAACAGCGCCGCGGTAAGGGCCAGAGCAGCAGGCTCAAACATAAACACGTCGCCTATATTCGCAGCGAGCCAAACTGGCGTGCAAAAATCTTTCTCAGTGGGACTTTAAGGGGTATGGAAAGTTAAGATGTCGAGCGAACGACTGGAATGTTCAATCGTCAATAAAATCTAAACCACTCATCTTATTTTAGTTATTTCTTTGCCGAGTAGATATTTTATAAACGAACGTCTATTTATATAGTACTGGACGGTATGCTTTGCTTTCGAGTAAAAAATTATAAGCGGTGTTTATAAAAATAAGGGATTGAAACCACAAAATCCATAAAAATGGAAAACTGTAGTTAATTTTTTGTACGATAATATCTATGACTCTAAATAACCAAAATTTAAAAATATTTGCGTTTTGATTATAAAATAATTTTAACTTCCATAAACCACTCGCGAAGAGGTTTTCGGAGAGTAAAATTATTTTAGAATCAAAAGGTAATTTTTTTTTAATTCGGTTATTATAGAGTCCCGTATATTAATGTACTAAAATTATAAAAACTACAGTTTTTTTTTTTTTAATTTTCAAAATGAATTATGTGGTTTCAATCCCTTATTTTTTTAATACAGTTTTTAATTTTTTACTCGAAAGCAAATCATAATACCGCCCAGTGTTATATAAATAAACGTCCGCTAATAGAATATCTACTCGACAAAAAATCCCATCGAATTATGAACATTCATTCAGATTTAATCGACGATTTAGTATTCCAGCCGTTCGCTCGACACCTTAACATTCCATACCCCTTAAGCCCTGACACCAAAATTTAATTTTTGTATAGTATGAAGTAAAGGCCAATGCACGCATCTCTTTTCACACTTTACGTATTCAGGTGGCATTTCCGAGGTTACAGCAAGCTAAAAAAGCAGTTGCCAGCCAATTTGAAGTGTACCAAAATTGTGGTTCTAACAAGCGTGCTGAATTTTTAAAATATAAGAAGTGTAGTTTCAAGTGTGTTTTCTGGTTTTAGATAACCGAAATAGGAATAATGCAAGCAGTTTCGCGTAAAAAAGGATTCGCGTGATACTGATACAAGTCCGTTCATGCGCCACGACTTGTAAGTCGATCTCTCTCGTACGTGTTGATTGATTGGTTTACCTTGCCTATTTTTGTTTGGCGACGGAAAAATCCAAAAAACAATTTTAGAAACATAGCTATCGATCTTACCACTTAGTAGAAGTGAACTAGGAACTCATTATTATGTCTTTTTAAAAAAATAAAGTTAGCAAAATTGATCACTTTTGTTAACTTTTATAAAGAAAGACGTTACTATAACACGTAGGAGGGAAACTGACTCTTCATAAGAGATTTATAACTCAATATTATTGTACATTGTTTATTGTGTATTGTATATTGTATAATGAGAGCCTTATTTTCGACGAATATGTCCGAAGTCGGCAGAAAAAAAAACTCTACACAGAATCGAACATCAGAACATGAAACTGAACGCATTTTTCTCATTTTTACAAGTTGGTATTTTTCAGTAGCCACCGCTGTCGGCGGTTCAGTTTTTTTTTTTTTTTTTTTTTTTTTTTTTTTTTTTTTTTTTTTTTTTTTTTTTTTTTTTTTTTTTTTTTTTTTTTTTTTTTTTTTTTTTTTTTTTTTTTTTTTTTTTTTTTTTTTTTTTTTTTTTTTTTTTAATTCTGTGTGGGGTATTCGGCATCTCACGTGACTGAGATGTTCTGGACTGTTATTGAAGTTGATTGTCTTGCTAATTGCAGGGTTGTTCGATTTCGTATTGCGGTATTGATCATTAATTGCCCAACTCTAGCGTTACTTATAGATTTTAGATTTTGAATGCCTTGCTTATGACTGTGACGATATTATGCAAAGCCCACTCAAATGTGTTAATGAATGAATGAATTTACAAGTTGGTAGCTCTGTGTTATCACCGTAATATAATTTTTGTTATTACTTGTAACTTAATGTTAACACTAAATAAAATTAACTATTTGTTAATTACATTCGTTATTACATATGCACTCAACGAGTTATTATTTCATTAAAGCAGTTATTTTTCGATACACAACTTATCATTCTTCGGTAATATTCGGTAAGAATTAGTTTGTTGTATTCGAATTACTAAGTCCTGGCCAGACCTAGCGAGATGATGCACCCGTTGAAACCGCTCGCTATCCCTCGTTTCTACTCGTTATACGAAAATTTCGTAAAACCGACTCCAAGATTTTTTAAACCTTTTAACTTTTATGAAAAAAAAAAATCAGTGGTATTAGGTAGTTATACAATTTAAGAATTACTATGTAATTAATTAATTAATATGCCTAGCTAACACTATATAGATTTTTGTCTAGGGAAAAAAATGAGACTGTAGATTGTTCGGGATAAAGTGAGCATTCAAAAAGCTCTGCTAGTGTCTTTGCTGCCAATTTGTATCTTTCCGCGTGTAACGGCTAGTTGTGGGAAATTTCTAACCACTCTGGCCACATCACTTGATGTTTGCGCGTGCCAGATAAATTTTTCAGTGGCAGGAACCTATATGGTTTGATAAAAAATGTCAATTAATTATATAAAATACAAGTATGTCGTTTTTGGTTGATTTTGTTTCTGTATTGTTGTATTTAAATAGGAAAATACAAGGAATTATATTGCGTAACTTCGCTACCAACCATACAAACAGTAAGGGAACTATAGTTAATGTTGAATTATATGCAGTAACAGCTAGCAAACAGCACGTGATATTTTTTTAAGGTTAAATTTTTAATGCTCACTTTATACCGAACGTCTGAGGTCGTAATGAAAAGTTTTTACTAGTGAACATGAGGGGAGGATTTTATAATTGCTTATTTGCTTCTTCAGTTAGCAGTCAAATTTATATAATCGTTATTATAACTACTGATACTGTTGTCAAAAGATGTTTATTTGTAGAATAAGCTTTAATTACAAGGCGTACATATAACTTCCAGAATTTTTAATAGTTCTTGGTGGTCTGAACATCTCTCGAGGGGTTCCCAAAGTAAGTTTAAAATCTATCTCGTATTGTACATCTGTCCCTATCAGTATGATGTAGTAGTTCGATTCTATGTCGTAGCAAAGCTTGTTATCGAATCGTACGTCGATGTTTAAACTCAAATACTTTCTAATTTTTTAAAAGTGAAAGCATACTAAAATTACATAGTTTGGTTTACCATAGCCTCAAGGTAAAATATTTATTTTAATTTTCTTTGTAAGGGATTAATAATATTCTTGATTTGTTGCTCGAACTTAAATTCACCCTGTATTTACTGTGTATGTGTGTGGGTGTGTGTGTGTCTATATATATATATATATATATATATATATATATATATATATATATATATATATATAAGCTATTTGTGTATATTTACAACTAATTTCTTGTAAATAAATTTTAGACGACATACTGAAATACAATACGAACATTAATACATATAACGTGACCTTATTTTTTCCCTTTGATGAAGGTACGAAAAAGAAAATGCATTTTTGCTATCGCCGACTTGACAACGAAGTGGTAGGAAGTAAGAACGGTCCGAGCATTGCATGTAACTTATCAATGCATTACTGTGTGATGAAAGGAAGTAGATAGAGCTTAACTACGTGACTCAAAATGTGATAAACTGAAAAATGTTTATTGCATTTTTACTATCACCGACTTGACAACGAAGCGGAAGGGAGACTAGTACAAACAGAACGCCCCAAGCATTGCATGTAACTTATCAGTGCATTACTGTGTGACGTAAGGAAGTAGATAGAGCTTGACTACGTGACTCAAAATACAGTAAACTGAAGAAAGTTTTATTAAACTTTAAAACCAGGTATTGGAACTTTTGAATACGGTGAAACCAAGTAAAAACCTAGCAGTAATATTTCGCTTTCTATCAATTGTAGTTGAACTTTGGTTTTATTGCAATATGCATTGAATTAATTTAACAGATAAAATATTTGTATACTGTCGGCACGAAAATGTCGCCGTTTTTACATGGAAAATTTAGTGACAGCTAAAATATTGTTACTGCTTGAAATAGAAAGAGTTCGAAAAATTCTGGCTCGAGACACAATCACAATCTCTCTCTCTCTCTTTTTTTTTTTTGCAGAATTACAACACTCCATCACGAATTAATTTACCTACTATTTCTCGAATTTTAATTAAGAATTTTTTTTTTTGCAAAATACGAATTCTGGTAGGCCTGTATAGCAGACGGCATCAATGAACTAAAACCAAATGCAAAACTTTACATGATTTCGCATTATTCGTGCGACTATATTCGTGTTTATTGTCTCGCGATTTATCATGTTAACTTAAAACGTCACTTCTTCGTATGTGGTATTATAATAATATGCAACTTTTATTAAAAAACACACACTGTCAGTATTGTGCTACTCATATTAAGAAAAAGTTGACTAAATTAAACTATTTAACTATCTCTATTCTCCTTGAATCCAGCAAGAAAACACATAATATTTTTGTTGTAAGTTTATCAAATTGATTTTTCGAAATTTTCGCAAGAAATCGGGTGATTTAACTCAAACCACACTGGAGACTCTGTATTCTAGGTGATTGCCGCACAAAAACGAATCCTTACTCACGTCACTCAAACTGTATCTAGGAATGAATATTACTCAGATACAGGTAAAACTAACTACATGTTACGTCATCTATTAATTTATATAAAATATTTATTTGCATGCACAACGCATTATGTGTACTGGTTGGTATACAGTTAAGCTAAACTGTATAAGTTAAGATAATTTTCTGTGTGCCTACAAGGAGTTTCAGTAACTTTGCAGTGTTCGACACTAATGACTGAATATGGGTGTATATGCATATGGTTGTGTATTTCAAGATATTTTATATTTGTATCGAAAAAAATGGTTACGCATACTTGGTTTATCTCAGAGCCTAAATCCATATCACGCCGACCCAATGCCGCAGCCCTAGATGTTGCCATTGAATTGAATAAAAAGGTTTCAGCCACGTTATAACTAACTCAAACCGTGCTGTTAAATCCAGATATGTTTACTTACGTAGCAAAGCGCATGACTCGCATTTAGGCGGCTGTGAATTCGTTTCCGAAAGACTGCGGCATGCACTTTATCTTCCTTTTCTATCGACTTGTATTGCAAGTAACATTGATCTAAAATTACTTTGGACGTCCCCCAGTCGCGTACATTTGAGCGTTTGCCATTTATTTTACTGCTGCACATCCATTATTCAGTCACCAAATCGTTCATCTAAACTCAGTTTTCAGACTTCAAGTATGAAATACGGTTCGTATGATTGCTCAGTTTTAGTAATAAGTTCGGTTAGTTATGAAAGCCAGCACCTTACCTTCCATTTGTTTTGAGATACTAAATTTATTGATCATGAATTATTTTATTTTGAGTACACTGTAAAACTTCCCTGGGTTTTTTACAGAGTTTAAATTACGGTCGAAAAAGACAGTGGACCCTACAGACTGAAGCGATGCATAGTAACACATTAAACTAGATTCACAATACTGCTAGGCGATAAGCGCCATCACTCGAAAAGAACAGTTTTGCTTGTGGCAGTTGTCGGGAGATAGCAGCACAACCCTAGTGATCGTAATGTCAGCACTGCTCCATACTCTTCGACGCCAGCCCTCGCCAATGTTGCGCTTGCGTGTTCAAAGAAGTGCGGAAAGCTAAGGGCAGCACATTATGCGTGTCACGTCACACACTGCCGTGTAGGAGCAAGTCAACGAACTGACGCGCAGTCTTCTCGCCGATACCTAGTCTCTATGAAACTTTCAGTTGTGACCCTATCATTTTATTTTGTTGTATTTATTAATTTATTGACTTGACGTGCCCTTGAACAGCACAAGGCCTTGATAGAGGTACACGGGGGAAAGGAAATGGAGTGGGCCACGGCCTATTAATGGGGACCAGTACCCGCCATTTTGGAATAACGGAACATCTGCATTTAATTTAGCCTACACACTTTCTATAATGTTCTATGCTTCGACATTGAATAAGAAATAGTTTCTTACATTGTGTACAGTTGGCATTTCTTGACTAGGTACTATTGCTTGTACTATACCTGTGACCATCCGTAGGAAAAAAATTACTTGCTTCCTCCAGATGGTTACTAGTCAAAAACTAAGAAAGGTAGTGCAGGTGTGACCATTTACTAAGGCTTAAGAAGGTAATATCTGTGCCATGGTAGACGAGAAATTTTAATAAATCGTATTCAATGGATTTTACAGTGAAAATGGGAGAGTTTAAAGATGGCAGGAACTAATCCCCTTTAAAGGACCATCCTAAAAATTCGCCTGGAGTGATTTTGGAAAACCCTGGAAAATCGGAACACGGGCCCTTCCAAGCGCGAGTTGTGTGTTTTACCACTTCTTCACCTCGCTCGGTCAACGTAATATTCGACTTAAAGTTGTGTTGTACCCGCCTAAGGTTTTTTATTTGATACTCTGAGCCAAGATTGCAATGCTTAAAATGGACTGCGATATCATCCCATTTTCAGCCTACGGAAAATAAGCTTAACAGATTACTGGGCATGAAAAAAGACATACACGTGTGTACAGTTGGTTAGGGATAAAGTGAACACTCGAAAAAGCCCTGCTAAAGTTCTATTTTCAGCCAACACGTATCTTTCCGCGCGTAACGGCTGACAACGAGACATGTCTTACCTCTCTGGATACGTTACTTGATGTTTGCACTGTAAGATGAATTGTGCAATCAATATGAATCGATACAGTTTAATGAAAAAATTATTAATTATATAAAATACAATTTTGTCAATTTGTGTTGATTTTGATTCTGTATTGTTGTATTTAAATGGGAAACTATACGGAATTATTGCGTAATTTTGCTGTCAACCATACAAGCAGTAAGGCAACTATTGTTAATGTTGAATTATATGCAGTAACGGCTAGTGATATTTTTCAAAGGTTAAGTTTTAGTGCTCACTTTATTCCGAATGACCTATATAACAATCTTTAAATGTTGCTCCTAAGCAGACATGGCACACTTGCGTTGAAGAGTTTTATTAACAAGCTTGTGTCGGCCGAAGGTCTGCGCACCACACGTCGCTAGTAAGGCGGGTACATAATTCAACGCTAAAAGCATTAATCTATCACTGTAGGTTTCTTGAAGCCAATTTGGTGAAGTTAAACAATGGCAATCCTAGACAACAGTTTTAGCCCATGTTTGAAACAAAATAGTTTCCAGTGTTACGAACTTCTGAGGCACAATCTCTGACGCCGGAACCTCGTGCATTTAACTGCGGCGTAAGAGATCACGCGTAACGAATTAGTAATTCTGGATAAATATTTACTCGTTAAGTTGGCAAATACCATTATCTAGGATTGTCATTGAGTATTTTATCCATATTGGCTTCGAAAAAAGCGTAGAAATGAATTAATATTTTTAGCGTTTATTTATCTACTACGCACTCTTAAAGAGCTGACCGAAATCTCTTCACGTAACTGAACCTCTTTCCTGTATGGTAACATTCAGAGCTTGGCGTAGTTGCAGTCTGTACCAAGACGTCAAGTAACAATTACTCGGTGTGTTTAAAGTACCGCGCAAACAGTCAACTAAACCTGATAAGATAGAACGTTAGCGTTGCTTGGAAAGTTCTCAAGGACTCCTTCAACATGGAACTGCCAGTTAAAAGCGCACGTACACGGACAAAAGCGTGGAAATTGTTCGAACCGACTTTAAAATGATTAAATCATAAATCTTTAGCCACATGATTTCTAAACGATTTAATACTAGTAATCGTGAGACGTTCTTAAAACTAGCAACATCTGATGTAGCCCAACACCCGAGTTAAAATTTTATGAGACACATGAAATAAAACGTACAGCATGTTGAAATTATGCCATTACAAACTTTCAAACATTACAGTAACATTACCTATATTTATTCTATAATAACTGGGCTGCTATTTTATGCAACGTTTCTTCATGGCTTGATCTATATTCTGTAGAGAAATCAATGTTTGATTTTATTTCACTGTTACTGAGATAATCTTGTATAGTTTTTATTTTTTATTTACTTTGCTACTTTCTTTAATTATGTCGATGTGTTATCGTTTTGTGACATTTTATTACTCACCTTTACCATTATGTGACAGGCAAATTAACAACGCCTAAACACAGTGGTAAGATTATTTCGTACACGTACTCCAGACAGTTCGCCAGTACTCTTACTGGAAAAAGGGAATTTTGTGATTATTATTTTGTGGCATTCTTGTTTCGTGCTGAGAAACAATCTGATTGAAAAATTTATGTTCCAAACAAACGCAAACAAACCTAAAAAAAAAAAAAAATGTCAATGACAAACCTCAGATTTTATTATAGAAATTTGAATCTGTAAGACGCATTTAAAACCAAGATGATAAAAAGAAAACTTGCGGCAAAATATAATTTCATTTTGAAGAATTCAGGTCTTTTCGGTTAGCAACAAGCTTGTTCATATCTTTAGTTGGCATAGTAGTATCTCTTATGAGAACGGTTCAGAAACATGGGTCAAACCTAGGGCTGCTATCAATGAAGTCATTCAGCGCCTATCGTTCCCTGAGGAAAATCCTTGAACCGCCCATCTCCTCTCATCACTCGTCAACACATTGTCTGCGTAGGAATAACCCTGCCGGGAAACCTAAACAGGGAACTATTAAAAAACTTCTGACGTGGTATTTGCAAATAAACTTTATATAAAATTATATCGGAGTGTGACGGTTTACACTGCTGGTGCGCAAAAATTAAGTACAGAAAAGAGTTCCACATGTAACGTTGCGTAGCAGTGTTAAAAAAATACAGAGTATACTGTAACATCGTCGATATGCAATGCTTTCAGCCTCTTCTTCCCGCCAGTATGGGCGTTATATTTATTTCTCCACTTCGTCAGACAGGAGGCCGCGGTGGCCGAGGGTCAGACCTCCCGCCTCCCACCAAGGCGATCCGGGTTCGATACCAGGCGGGGTCGGTCCCCGGATTTTCGCATGCGGGAATCTTGCCGGACGATGCCGCTGGTCGGCGGGTTTTCTCGGGGATCTCCCGTTTTCTCCGCGCTGCTCTACACGTCATGTCACCCTCCACCAGCGTTGAAGACCGAGATGTTAAGTGCTGACCAAAATCTCTTCACTCTTCTCTCACTCTTCCACTTCGTCAACAATACCTTTACGTATAAGTGTACTTCTATATGTTTATAATGTGGTCTATGTGTTTATAATGTCGTCTATATGTTTAAAATGTGGTCTATATGTTTATAAAGTCGTCTATATGTTTATAATGTCGTCTATATGTTTATCATGTGGTCTGAAGCAACTTGCATATTGTGATTCTCACTAAGCATAATGTACAAGATGCCTAATTCATTCTATACCCAAGGGTATAGCATTGAGCGTAACTGGTTTTGTAGCAGATGGTATAGCAGAAGAGGATAGTTCCGTCCTGCTCGTATGTAGTGTACGTCTAAAATGGTAACAAAATACGTAAAGCAGAGAGATTTGAATAGTATTGTATTATGTTTTTTTTTTCAAACATTGCCTTGCGTACCAAAAAGCTGTGCATTAATTTAGGCATCTACTTCAATTTTGAAATAGTGCTTGCTCACTTATTCCAATCTTAACATTTATAGACAAAAACTTTCTAGCCTCTCGAATGCATAGCTTGAACCCGTGTCTAGTGGCAACACACCAATTCGACGCCACTTTTGTCGCTCTGAAGGGGGCTGGATATGGCAGTCATGTGACCGTCGATAACTGACTGTGATAGGACAAGTGATTTCTGGGGAAATGCCAATACAGGGCATATCTCTAATAGGTTCCTGGGCAGTCTTTTGGGTGCAAAACCTTCTGTACCTGAAGTTATTCTCCTCGGAGGCTACCGACATGTTGAAATGTGGCATAGGTGGAAACAGAATCGGTACATTTAAGGGTGTTGTGTACCTCATCGGAACTTTGGCGAAAGCAAGAACTGGGATTGACATGTTAAATTATATTCGGCAGGCCTCATTCACCTTTCAATATATGTTTTAGAGTGAAAATACTTATTTGCTCACAGTTTTCAAGGTATAAAAAATTCTGTCTAAAAGGTACTTTTGACAATGTGGCCCATACCAAGATGAACAAAAATGTCAGAGATGATATATACGTCGGTTCGATAAGTAGCCTACTGAACTTTACCGAATATAATCTAACATGTAAATCTGTACCCTTACTCGCGCCAGGGCTGCGAGGTAACTAGAATAATCGAGTATATAGAAAGCATTATTTTTATATGAAATATCATTTCCGTAATTTAGTTTGTAATCTCTTATTCCCTTAGTTTAACCTTCCGGCACTGAAACGTTGATGTCAATTCATTTAAACCACCAGTTTGAAAACAAAGCGAAACTGTGAAGTTAATCATATGTTCGTGATACATTTCTTAGGATTCTTTATACGTTATGTACTGTACTTAATCAGTCTGCCGCAGAAAAGGTTCTGGTTGACAAACTTAAAAAAAAAAAAAAAAATATTGGGTTTTTTCTAAAGCTGGTAAGTAACGCTAGTGAGTGAGAGATTTAGTCAGCTATTAACATCGAGGTCTTCAGCGCTGGTGAGGGCTGACATGAGGTGAGTATGGAGCAGCACTGGAATGTAAGGGCGGGTGGAACGGGAGATCCCCGTGAAAACCCGCCGACCAACGGCAACATGTGTAAGTCCGTGGACCAGCCTTGCCGGGAATCGAATCCGGATTGTTTTTGTGGGAGGCGAATGGTTTGACCATTCGGCCACGGCGGTCCCTGTTATTTTTGTTTTTGGTGGGGATTAGAATTGGTTCAGATTTTGGATGGTTTTACAATTTCAGTTGACTGACGCATGATAATGTAACTTTCTGTCGATGTCTTACGAGTCAGATACGACCCAAAACAATATAACCAAGCAATTATTTTGAATACTCTGACTTCTGTGTTACTGACTGTTCCTTCTTATGATGACCCCTGATATGACGGCATTTAAAGAGAGCGCAAGACAAATATGACTTAGCATTCCAGTGTGTCTCTATTTACTCTAAAAATATTCACCTTGGGTACGAAAGTACCACATGGTATTTCAAGATAATATGAACTGAAATATCTCGTACAATCATCTAGAAGTAATAAATATATGTGGTTGGTAATTTGCAGCTGTGGAACACGTTCCATAGGCCAGAGCTCGTGCTGCCTGCATGCAGAAAGACTTTGGAGAATTTTGGCTTGGACTAC
The DNA here is from genome assembly GCA_003012365.1 of Medauroidea extradentata. Taxonomy (NCBI): domain Eukaryota; kingdom Metazoa; phylum Arthropoda; class Insecta; order Phasmatodea; family Phasmatidae; genus Medauroidea; species Medauroidea extradentata. Next base: position 22,888 of record PNEQ01003538.1, on the reverse strand, counting down.
TTGGATCTGTACTTGCTGCACTGGCCTATGGCTTTCAAGGTGAGTAAACAGTATTGTTTAGAACCTTCATCACAAACTATCGTTAGGGCCACGATTTTGTCGCGAAAAGATTTTTGCCCCACTTTGTTTCAGTGTCTCTCGTGCACATCGGCAGTTCTGCTTCAAGGTTATTGGCAGCGTGTCTTTGTTCAGACAAGTTTCTCATTTGGCTGCACCAATCAGAATAATATTATTGTGACTCCTTACGTCTGTAATTTGCCAAGGCAAGCGAGAGTAAAATTATCCAATTACGGGCGATGTAGCAGACCTGTTGCAAAAATATTTTCACCATAAAATCGTGGCTCTAACTATCGTTACTGTTTTGTATTGTCATTTGCAGCGCATGCCATACAGGATGTTTTGAACAAGTGTTATCAAATCAAGGTTCGCTTGTCCGGAAACGCCTCATTATACCCGAAACCATTGATGAGAACGAATAGGGGTAGGATGAAACCCGGTGGAAATCGTGTAAAGGTCACATGTCTGGAGCCTAGTTTATACCAACGATAGATAACGTTACTAATAACACGTGTTCTCAACGAAGTTATTAACAATGTTGTAAGAATTCTTGAAAATTGTGGCCACGTTATCAGCATCGTTGCCAACATTTTGTTATTAACTTTGTTTATATAATAAGGAAATTTTAATAAAAAATGTTACCAACATTTTGTTAAAAACATTAGCTAGCAACAAAAGTTATGAATTTTAGAGACACGTTAGTAACTTTGTCCTCAACACTGCTGATAACATTATTTTCCCGACCCATTCTAGGGCGGACTAGATCATAGGATGTTGGCAACAAATGTTACGAGCAAAGTTATCAGCAATATTGCAGGCATTTTTGTCATCAACATTGCTATTTACTTCCGTTCAATACTCTTACAACTTTGTTAGTAACATTGGTGTTTTCAGCAATGTTAATAACACAGTGTTATTAATAATGAACCGTAGCTTAAGCCCAGTTTACACAGAAAAAATAACAGTAACAATGTTAATAACATAATGTTATTAACAAATGCTGAGCTATGGTACACTATTTTATAGCAATCTTGATAGACAATTTGTTATTAAAATTGCTGGAAACACCAATGTTATTAACATAGTTGTAAGAATGATGAACGGAAGTTAATAACAACGTTGATGATAAAAATTCCCACAACGTTGCTGATAACATTGTTAGTAACATTTGTTACCAACATCCTTTGATCTACACCGCTATAGAATGGGTCGGGAAAATAATGTTATCACCAGTGTTAGTGACAAAGTTATCAACATGTTTTTAAAATTCGAGACTTTGGTTGCTAGCAAATGTTTTCGACAAAATGTTGGTAAGAAATGTTAATAAATTTTTTTATAAATATAAACAAAATTAATAACTTAATGTTGGCAACAAGGTTGATAGCATGTTGTCAACAATTTTCAAGCATTTTTACAACATTGTTAATAACCTTGTTGCAAACACGTGTTATTGACAACGTTATCGTTGGTGTAAACTAGGCTTTAGAATTTGTTGATAACATCTTTGTAACTAACATTTTGTAATTAACATTTTTACTGTTATTTTTTCGGTGTAAACTGGGCTTTACAAGTTGTATGTAGGTAGTAGGCGTGTGTACACTACCCCGTTTGACACTCAATTGCTGCTTTTGGACAGCGGGGATTGTGCGGGGAAATCCAGTTGTCTGGCTACCCCGTCGTCTTACTTAGCGCTTTTATATTTCTAACATTGGAGATCTTACAACAAATACTTGCAGGCTCCTCCTGTAGATACCAGATATCAGCCTGAGGCCACGATTCATGTAGCATTCGAGACCGTTATGAACACACCTGCTATTTTCAATAAGTCGAGACGCTGCAGAGCGTGCATCGCATGTGACAAGATAAGTACTCTCGAATGCACTATTAAACCTGACTTCGGGAGGTTGAAAAATACGCTTGCACAGTCTCATCTCTAGACCCTCCGTAATTTAGGCCAATTAAGAAGGGTGGCCACATCAATTAAGTCAACAATATTTTTGAATTCACTATAAAAACAGAAACTAAAATCCTAAGGGACAGTTTCTGATAATTTATTGAGCATATATTTAACCAGAATGACGAATCTCTGATTAACAATTTGTGAACCGATATTTCGTACATGAAAACAGAATATTAATGGAAGTATGTTAAAAATTTTCGAGATGATTCCTTGTAATAAATGCGGTTATGTTATATGATGCAAGTTTTTGGCTGGAGCAAATGTGAAGGGAGAAATTTGAGACTGAAATATGACATTAAAATCCAACATATTTGTAAATGTTTGTGTAAAAAATGGTTTCGAGTGCCTTTCACCTTCGATGGATAGTAAATTGGTAAGAATTTTTTTCGGCACAGAATTTTTTACCTTTGCCGTTTTTTTACCTCTTACCCTTCGGCTATTGAACGACACAGTTTGTATAAGGAAGCCGCAATGGACAAAAAATTTTGCCTTGCCGCAATACCATAAAGTACATTATTTTCGAGAAAATAGACTCAGAACATGCGGGGCCTTACAGGTAGGCAACACGCGATGCACAGGGAGATTTGAGCAACCCCCATTATCTAATGTAGGTTGAATGTAGACCTATTTAACTTTTTTACAGGTGCAGATCTTATTATATTTAAACCGAACCTGAAAATTAATTATTAATTTTCACTTGTTATTTTTTATTTTGAGGTTTTCAGTATCAGTCCTTAGTAGCGAATTTTTCCTTTAAGATTTGTACCAGTCAAAAACTTGCACTATAAAACTTTACCGATTTTTTTACAATGACTCATTTCTGTAAGTTTAGAACATAATTTCGTTAAATCCTGTATAGTGTCCATCATTACCGGTTTTTTAAATCTTCCCGCTTTGACTCTCCATTTAGGCTGTTTTTATGAATGTTATCTTTTAAATCATAAAATGAATATGAAGCAGATATCGTAAATTCATAATATAGATGTGTGTTTAAAATTGTATTTACTATGCAGTCCAATTTTATATAATATACACCCACGTGTGTGTATATAAAATTTGGTTTAATTTATGTACAATTCTGTTTAATTTTGATTTAAAGAATTTTTCTTCAACTCGATAACAAGCCAGAATTATGTAAGTTTTTCTTTGAAAAAATCAGGCTATATAGGAAAAACAATAAACGTGACGCGTTTTACAATATCTGCTCGTTTTTTATTTAAAACATAATATTAGCAAAGACAGCATAAAACGAGGCTGTTCTCTTAATGTGTTCTGTATGCTGACATGTGTCAAGGGTGACAAAAAATGAGACCGAAGATGTAACGTTAATGAGGATGGTGTAATGTGCTTATCTGTAGGTAGGAAGCGAATCTTTCCCAAGCGATTCAGATGGCAACTTCATCACTGAGGACATTGACTACGTGGACACATACCTGGCGATGGAAGAGTGTGTCCGCCAGAAGCTGACCAAGAGAATCGGCTTGTCTAACTTCAACTCACAACAGATCCTGAGAGTGCTCGAGAAGGCTACCATCAAGCCAGTCATGAACCAGGTATATGCTTAAGTGTGCTTGTTCGTCATGCGATGTCGTGACTGGCTCACATTCGTGTGGTTGTCTGTTAGATACCGCTCAGCTGCCATGGGTGTGGATTTTGCCGAGAGTGTTAAATCCTTATTCCAAGTAACTGCTGGACTAGCACACTGAGTGTGCTTAATCAATTAACTTTCTATAAAATTAGGTAAGTCTTGTTTGGTCTTGTGTTACGCTTGTCGGCAAATAAATATATCAAACTTCTTAAAGCAACCATTCAACTGTTTACGTATAGGCCATGCACATGTTGCGGAATTAACTGGATAATATAACCATTGCGGAGAACCAACACAAAAAATTAAAAAAAAGGGTCCCATTTATTTTAGAAATGACTTGTACTGCTGTGAGTAAAGTACCACGTTCGTTGAGTAAGCAATGGTTGACCTAACAACTTAATATCTCGTCGACAGTGATGTCCTTAGAAACGAAACCAGCGGAAAGAGAGGTTACGGGGAACAGATCAGCTAAAGCACGTGTTCAATAACCATTTACCGGAGTGGATTCGCAAGACTACAGATCAGGTTAATTATACATTATACTACATTTTAGGAAACTGTTATTATTTTGGCAAGGGACCGTTCCCACGGTTAGTTTCCCAGGTGTCGGTAATGGGGGTAATTTATTTCGGTGTTTATGAAAATAACTTTGTTATTCGACAGTCTTCGGTTTTTCATCGGACGTTCTTTACATAAACCTCAGCATCAACTAGATCTTATATCGATACCACTGCAACTAGCCGGGAAAATAATCCCTTGTTATACTTGACCACAATAAATACTATTTCTTCCCAAACACGAAGTGGAAATAACCTTACCATTAGAAACCGAAATCAGGATTGTCGGCCCGGAAATATAACCCCGAGTTCTCCTGAACGCGAGACCCAATGAGATACCCGTGAATGTCACGGAAGAGGAATGGCGTGTCTTTAGTTCTTGTTAATCATTTGGTTAGTGTGATATGCAGATATTTCTACCCATGTAGCCTCGCAGTGTGTCGCCAACCCTAGTATAATTACAATATATGTTGTGCAATTGCTGTCTTCTTTAGTATACTTGTATACATGGTGTGTCTTTGTACAAAGTTAAAAGCTCTTCGTCACGTTGTAGAGGATGCGAAGACGAGTAAAGTGATGTATCCTAACACATTCAGAGTCGTAGACGCTGAGAAAAGCCCGACAAATGACAAATAAGTTGTAGTCTGTGAGGTTCACAATCTGCGTTGACGTAGCAACAAATCGTAGTATGCGACGTTTACCAACGTGTCAAGTGGCAGGGTGAGGTGAGTATGGAGCAGCACCGAAATGAATGGGGAGGGGAAAACCGGAGATCCCCGAGAAAACCAGCCGACCAGAGGCATCATCTGGCACTATTCCCTCATGCGAAAAATCCGGGGAGTGGCTTCGCCGGAAATCGAACCCGGATCGCCTTGGTGGGAAGGGAAAGGTCTGCGCAAAGTGGGTCAAGTAACAGTCCGGAGGCAGCTATGTTATATTGGTCACATTCCTCCAAGGCGATTAAGGTTTGATGCTCGGTCACTCTCAGTATCTCTCGAGGAGAACATGTCTTATGATACTGAAGGTATAGACTGTTCATGATAAAGTGGGCACTGCTTAAATTTTTCATTCGGCTGTTATGAATCCATCTTTGATTTTTTTAATACGAAAACTATCATGAAAGTAAAAACCTGTGTGAACGTTTCACCACACTAAAAACTAATCACCATTGGCCACAATAAAATACATATTTCTTTTATTGAAGATGTTAAGGAGTGTTCAGTTTAATGTGAACAGCATATAGACTGGTTATGATGGGGAACTCCAGTTTCCACCGTTTTTTGATATTTCCCGTTAGCTCATTATCTCCCCAATCACCCTCGCCTCATCCATTTGTTATCGTAGTCACTAACGTAGGCCTGCTGCTACCGCCAAACTGGCAACGTTGCACGTCTATGCTTCTGACTGCTATTATATGCATACTTGCCGAGAGAGCAGGTCAAGTGAATGGGAGAGATTTCATGAACTGCGCCAGTTTTTGCTACTTCAACGCAGAGTGCGAACCTCACAGACCACAATTTGAGGGGTCAATTTACGAGGATTTACCAAACCACTGCGATCCTAAGTATACTGTGTTATTTTTCTCGTCTTTGCCAAGGCGATCCCGGTTCGATTCCCGGCGCGGTCGGTCCCCGAATTTTCGCATGTGGGAATCGTACCGAACTATACCGTTGGTCGGCGGGTTTTCTCGGGGATCTCCCGTTTTCCGCGCCATTTTATTCCGCTGCTTCTCCATACTCACTCATTCTCGTCGTCGCATTCCCTACAATGTGACGAAGAGATTTAACCGTTACTATATAACAAGACATTATAGCTACTGTGGTGAAAGTAGGACAATTCAACTTTAGGAAAGTTTTAAAATTTAATTATATTTACAAACAAACGTACAAAGAAAAAGAGAAATGTAGCAATTTATGGAAACGTTTATCTAGAATATTCACTGTAGAATATTTTTGCGTTTTCTACAAATAACTTAGATGCGTGTGCTTCTGTAAAGCTTATTTGTATCAGTTTTATAAATGAAAAAATTATATGTACCTAAATTTAGTTACGGAAATCCCTATAACTAGTATACTTTTGGGTTGTCCGTAATATTGCACCTGAAAACTAGTTGGCAACACTTACCCTACCTGTATACGCAGGTGGAGTGCCACCCGTACCTGAACCAGAAAAAGTTGATCCAGTTCTGCAGGGAACGCGGTATTCAAGTGACGGGCTACAGTCCTCTAGGGGCGCCCAACACCGTGTGGGCACCAGGGGTGCCCAAACTGCTGGATGATGAGAGGCTGGTCCAGCTGGCCGCCAAGTACGGCAGGACCGTGGGACAGATCGTGCTCAGATACCTGGTGAGTCCGAAGAACACGTCTGGACAACGTCATGGAATGTTGATCTCTCTTAATTGAACTGGCTTAATTACTGAAGCAACCGGCAGTGTTGATGTTTTGACATTGCTGAAGAAGGGTTAATGAATGGCGAGCTAAAATTAGTTTGGTGCGATTCGCAAAGAAGCGCTAGTGCGGGTACCGCTGACGTTTATTTCGGGAACTTCGTCGGTTAAAACTGGAGCCAACTCAACAGCTTTGCTAGATGCATGGGCGAGTGCCCAGACTTCTTCTTTTAAAGCCGAGATCCAACACGGAACATCTCACCCCAATTTTATATCCGCCATCTTGTAAATATTAACACTGTAATAGTGGATCTATGAAGTGAAAAATAATGCCGTTTCCGTAACTGGATGAATTTCGTCGGTAACATTCCAGGCACACGCACCATAGCATTACCAAAAATTAAAGATAAACACTGCTACCTCAACTTCCTATTAAACGGAAGCAAATATTTAACGTCAAATAAATCGACATATGTACATCTCAATAATAATTGGCATAAAAGAAATGAGATCTACGCATGGGTTCAAATCGTTGAGGGTGTCACCGGTCTGGAGATTTCTTTCGCGTTTAGGGACATGAGCAAGGAAGTGATAAGGGCGATTATAACACGCGCTCTTAGTGCTTCACTACTCCTAAGTGACTGGCGTTGAACTGACGTGTAGTTCTTCCGCCGTCATTTGCCACAGTTTTCGTCTCAGTGTAGTGGTGTGTCGCATGTGTGCAGGGACATTCCCGAGATGACGACAGCCCTCGTAGAAACAATTAAAATGTAACTGTGTATGTACTGTGATATCACTGAATAACAACTACATTTTACGGCAAGGATCGAGCGAAACAATATACGAATTTTAGCTAGTTGCCATATAAGTTATTACCTAATGACGGTTTTTTTGTTTTATATGTGTTTTTTGGTGGGTTCGAATCCCTAATCGGGCGTGGCTGTTGTGTTGTCCCCTCACCACACTTCCACATCGGCTCGTAAGACCTAAAGGGCCGTAAAACAGTCTCACCTGTCGTCTTTCTGCAAACTACGAATCATTTTCTGTTGTTTTGTTATACTTTTTGTTGTTTTTGTGTTTGTTCCGTCGGAATTGTACATATGTGTTAGTTGAGAACAGCTTATGCTGTTTTTCGGTGTTTTTTGCAACTCGGCATCATTCGCTCGTAAATGGCATTCGTCCATATAAACGGTTCCGGTGGCCACCTTGTGGTGCCCCTCTAGCTAGACTACGTTCCTACGTACGAGGTACAAATTTGTCTTGACTACTAAGGTTGTCGTAGACTGGTGTTTGTAATGCAGTACCACCTCTACGTGCAAGCCACTCAGTGCTTTACTATTAATAATTTTTCTATGGGACTTTAAGCTGCAACCATACAATTTTACTTGTGGGAGTTATGGTTTAGTCCAACGCATGATTCTATCTTTGTGTTTTCTTTTTTAGAATCAGTCTGACATTTTACCGCAAACTTAAAAGGCCGTTTTTTTACGTGTTGAGAGGACTTGACTGTCATGTTTCTGATGGTTAGTGTGTGCCGATTTTTTTGAACTTGCAGAAACATTATTTGCAGTGTGTTTTATTTTTCATAGAGTTACGCCAAATAAATGAATTATTGCAACTCATTGCAAGGTATTTCTAACGCAGTGCTTAAAATGCGCTGAAGTGTGTTTGGATACACGGTTTTCTTATGAAACTATTCCACTCGTTCCGATTATGTCATGTACGAAAACGAAGTACACTTCAAAAGATGACGGAAATATGGTTTTAAAAAGCGTCATGTCAATTATAAAAATCATTTCGGAACCCCTCGAAAGGGCTAAAAACAGCTTTTTCAACCGGTTATACCTGTAAAACTACTCGTGGGATTCGTGTGGAACTATACACTATAAATATGCAATGGAGTTGGTTTAAAACTTTTCACTATTAAAAGTATGGGGTCACTTGTGAAAGTGTCAGTCAGGCGAGTGATCTATCGTCTTGCGTTAGAGGTTACACAGCACAAGATGAGCCGGTCAACATCGCCCTTGGCGCCGAGTCTGTACAAACACACAGCCAGTATACGGGTGCCTAAGAGCCCGTAATTAGTTAAAGTACGTCCGTGTAGTTCACAGCTACTCAGCTCTGAAACACATCCAATTTCCGTCGTCGCCCCAAGTGTGCGGGTACTCCCCTTCCCTACTCAGCTGGGTGACGAAGGACAGACCTTGGCAGTGTTTACTGCACCAATAGCGCACAGCCTCTACCCGTGCCAGGAGGTTATCGTACCTCACTTGAACTACACTGACTTCTCTCTTCTCTGCTGACTGACGCCAGATTCCAGCCCATCCTTCACTCGCGATCAAACTGGCATTGTTCCTCACATGAGCTCGGTTTCTTTTTCTGTTACGAAGGCTGGTAATAAGCGAATTACTTGCTTGTAATGTTTTAACAGTTTTAAGGCCCATTTTTAATTGCTTTTGTTTTAAGATGATTCCCTAGCAAGATGTTTTCTGTAAAATCATGTCCGAAATAACTGTGTTGGGAGCATAGTTTATTTCCAGGAATTGGAAAAAAACTATTATCTGTAGACGCCATTTCTTACTTTTAGGCCTATCGTATGTCATTATAAACGATAGCTAATAGTAAAAATTGCTAATATATATATATATATATATATATATATATATATATATATATTAGGCATTAGCGCTCAGTCTCCTGAAAGTAAAGGAGAAAAACACATCTTGGCGTGTGTAGTTTGATCCTTATAATAATGACATGTTGTTATAGGTCATTCGGGATAGAGTGAGTACTAAATATTTAACCTTTGAAATATATCACTAACCGTTCTTGCATATAATTCAACATTAGCAGTAGTTACCTTACTACTAGCATGGTTGGCAACGAACCAACTGAATATAGTTCCGCGTATACAACAATACTGGAATAAAATAAACTGAAGTCGACTAATTTAAATTGTATATAATTAATAATTGTTTTATCAAACTATATAGGTACCTACCGACTGCACAAGTTATCTTACACGCGCAAACATAAAGTGACGTGTCCAGAGAGGTTAGACATTTCCCATCGTTAGCCGTTACGCGCGGAAAGATACGAATTGGCTGAAAATATAAATTTAGTACGTCTTTTTTGAGTGTTCACTTTATCCCGAACTACCTTCTACAGATCTCATTTGCGTGCTACTGGACTACAACTTCGCGATCTGCCGCGGGCTTTAAGGTCGGTTCTTACTCGTCCAACTCTTACCTTATCGCCTCTATGCGCAAGGTGCTCAACTGGTGTCTGTCTAACTTGTGAGAACTTCTCTTAATGTGGCTTGATATGTCTGGGAAATCTGCATACGTTCATTGTTAAATTTGTAGACGTTTTGGGGGATAACGCTTTCATCGGTTAAAAATGTTAAAATCCTGTAGTTCTTGCTAATGACATGTCAACTATAAAACCATTCTTGTGTGAAGTCAGTTTTTTGTCGAAGTAATTCATGTCATATTTAATTTCGAAGTGACTAGTATTTGTGTTCATGTGTGTGTGTGAATTAGTTTTCGTCGTAGGTGTGTTCCAAAATCAGTACAACTCTAATTTTGGGATATGATTACGCAAATTCTATAAAATGTGAAATGCTCATGAACGATGAAGAAGTCAACACAGGTAGCGTCCATAAGTTAAATGCAATTCGGCACGTTTTCAAAATTATACTTAAAAAACGTTTGTTGCTCAGAAGTCATTCCTGTTATTACATCATAATGAATCATTCCACTGGATCTGAGAGCTCACCTCTACAACGTGACCCTGCCAGAAGACGGGAAACACGTTGTGATTTTAATTTTTAGTTTCATTTTATGCAAGAGTGAACATATATTTGTGTAATCGTAGTAGCCATGCTCCGGTCATGTTACATTTTAAAATTAAAAATTATTTAAATTTTCTTTGCTTTGATATTTATAGAACAACAAAAAATATTTTATTTCCCTTAACTGAAATTTTAGTACAACCTAAATTTTAATTTTTAACGACATATAAATTAAAGTCAACGTAAATAATTTTTAATATAGCCTTACCGAACAAAGTGTAACTGCTTTCGTTCCTATTTCTAACTAGCGACCCGGGTAGCACTAATAATCTCTAGCCAAGAATTGAAGTTTATACATTTACATGCCACACACTTTCAAGTCTCGATCCAAATAAATTAATTAATTTGTTATTAAATGTTATTTACTATTAATTTGTAATAAATTATTAATAAAGATTGATTATTAATTTATTAATACTAATATTAGTAATGAATTAATTTGTAAGGAATAAATGACCCAAAATAGGCAAAAACCCACAGCAAATTTCTGATGATTTGATCGCTGCCAAACTTCACAGGATCAGCCACGCGGCTAATCTGAAGATTTCTTAAAATTTTCATCAAAATCGCTTGTGCCGTTTTAGAGTCCAAAGGAAACTCATATACACGCATCGATTTTTGTATATATAGAAATAGATTACTTTATGATATCGCTAGTTAACGTCTGGTAAATGAGCCCACAATTAGCTGTTATTTATTTTCAAATATTTGATTGAATCATTATTCATTCCTGAGTAGTAATTGTCTCGTCGTACACTTATTACAGTACTAAACATTTATTTTATAAATGTATAAGCATCTAGTTGACATAGGATGTTCTCAGAAAACTGCAGGTCGCTTGTGTAATCCTCCTTCCTTGACAAAGAAGTCTAATATCAATCAAAAAGTGGGCCGTGGTTGTCGAGGTGTCAGATCTCTATCCTCCCATCCAGGCGAACCGGGTTCTATTAAAGGTGGGGTCAGCCCCCGCATTTTCGCATGTGGGAATCGTGCCGGACGATGCCGTTGGTCGGCGGATTTACTCGCGGATCTCACGTTTCCTCCGCCTCTTCGTTTCGGCTCTGCTTCATACATTATGTGACCCATTACCAGCGCTAAAGACTTAGATGTTAAAATCTCTTCACTTCAAACACAAGGAATGTTGACATATTTTAAAATACTTTGTTATTAAGCCATTTATTACTCAGATGTATGTGATATAATAAGACACCCAATGGTCTGTTATTGGCATACGCCATTACATCAATATGTAGTTTCCGAAATACGAGCGTGTACGAGAGAAACACGAAAAACGAGTAGAGATTATGTTTAGTACATGCATTTGAGTATTTGTGTGTATAACCATAAGAAAGTCTGTCGGCATACTAACAACAAAAGCCACAACAAAAGGAACTAATAAAAAATCAGATTAACAAAAAACACTCCTTTAGCATTTGGGAATAATGCCGGACGATGTCACTGGTCGGCGGGTTTTTCGGGAATCTCCGTTTCCCCCGCTCTATCATTCCGGCACTGCTCCATAAAACCTTAATGTCACCCCTCAGCTACGCTAAAGACCTCGTTGTTGAGCGCTGACCAAATACTTTTCACTCGCTCTTCACTAGACAATGAAGACGAAAGAGAAGAGAACTGTCTGATCTCTTAGACGAGCTTGTCGCTTGTCAGTCTTTGAGTTTACTGGGTTATTTCTGCGATAGCGTATTGCTCAGAATATTTCGCTTGAAAACTCACTCCAATCACAAAAATATTGCAAACAAATTGATATAAAAACCATTTTCGAAGTCATTAATATAAGTTTTACACTTTTGAAGACGAAGTTAAACAACTGAACTACGTTTACTTTCTTGACGCCAAATTTTGTAGGAGTTCTCTGCGTATTGTTTGAGTTATAATATTTGCAGATAGAGGCAGTTTTACTCCAAGAGTTAAAACTCTTAAAACGGTTACTCAACCACGAACAGTTTATACCAAGTATTTCAGAATCCGTTTTAATCTGAGAGTTGCCGTGTCTGACCGCTCTGTATGAAACTGTTTAAAATTGCAGTTCTTTACGCGGTTTCCCTGAACTTCAACAAACTTTTATATTTTCAAAGTCTATATTGTTCATTTAATTTTTATCATAATAATGAAGCATTAAGTGAAGCGGTTTCATAATTTCTGTCATGCCTAATATAAAATATGTCATTAATGAACACATATCTGGTTTCTTACTGGTATGTGGTAAAATACTTGGATTGTATTTTGTAATCAGGTCCAGAATGGGGTCATCGCCATACCGAAGTCAACCAACCCTACTAGACTGAAACAGAACATCTCCATTTTCGACTTCGAGCTAAGCGCAGAAGACATGAAGACGATCGATAGCATGAATGCTAACATAAGAACATGCCCTTTCTTTCAGTAAGTTGTCTTCATGACTTTTGTAAATAATCTTTTGCAGGTGGAAACATGTAGGCCCAAAAGATTTACTTTTTGCTTTCGTGTCCATTTAAATTACGGTGAATATTCTCATGAGTAAGACAGACAAACCATTATTTAAATAATTGTGTATACTGATGATGTAGCGCAAAAGTATGTAAAAGTATATAACACACAAATACAATAATTGGAGAATTTCGAGACCCTAGACGATTCTTAAAAATGTTTTTTATGGGTGATTTATATAAATAATATGAGAGTATGCTTTTCTGCAAGATTATTATTTTTAAACATGGCTATTTTAATTACGCAATTAATTTATGTATTAAAACATTTTCTTTACTTGTGTTACAGAAACTTTTACACCTCAACTTTAAGAAGGTGCTATTTGCTTAAGACAATAATACTTTCCGATAGTTGTTTCAAAATCAATCGGAGAACTTTCCTGAATTTAATTGATGTACGTTAAGATGATAATTTAAAACACGAAATTGGTTTCTTTTTAATTCAAAATTAAGTCATATGACTTATGTCATTTCCAAGCCTATTTAAATTCAAATTTACTAGAGTTTCGAATTTTTCTGGTCCCTTAGCGGTAGAAGTGAGACTAGCGGCGGAAGTAATAAGAAAAGAAAAAGAAAAGAATAAATAAACAAAACTTATCTCTAATCTGTAGTAGCAGTATTAACCTTACTCTAACCGAGTAAACTGGATAACTTTTCTTTTCGTCTTGTGCTACACTTTACAGTTTTTGCATGACGCGTGGTAATTGTAAACACTTTGTCAGCCATAATGAACGTGGAAATTTTGTAGGGTGGCATTTGTTGCTAAGTAATTCATCATTTTCGGCCAGTATTCATGTCTTGCATGCAATGGGCACGATTTTGGGGTATTATATTTAAAATAGGTCTTTAAATTAGTTAAAAACGTTACGCTCATTGTAGTGTCTGCTGCTGATAGGGCAGAAAGTTGTTAGTCTTTTTATTTATTACGTGTTGCTGAAGGTAAAATTATTGAGCTTTTAAGTCTCGTTGACAGCGAGGTTATTAGGAAAGGCAACACACTACTTGAAAGAGCGACAGAAACCTGGAGAGGAATCTACAATGGACTTTGTTTAGAAACCATTCCAGCATTAGACTGAGCGAATTCAGCAACTATGGAAAAAATAACTCATTCTGGACGTATCTAGGAATAAACCCGGGACTTTTCCGTACCCGAGTGCAGAACAGATCTAACAATTTATTTTTTTTCACAGTGCATTAGGTAGGGTTGCATAAAATTCATTGATGAAGTTAGACTTGAGGACAGCAAAATTTTCGTACAGCCTACTGTAGCGTATGTGCGATTTTATAAAGCCATAGAAAACACTAATAGCTGAGTGAACCAAATATTTTGATATCGGGCATAATTCGAGGACCTAAGAAAGGGAAATTTATTTCTTCACATAAACTGCAGGTCCCGTTGAATAGATTACGTTAATTTTATTGCTGCTCCTTTTGCTTTCTTGTCTTGAAGTATTTTATAATATAAAACACGTGCTTGTTTGAACATCTAAACCCATAAATGATTATCTCCAGTGAAACACTTTATATGTGCAAAAACGAAACAATCCATTCTCTGGTGTACTCAAGGATATTATGGAGCAGTTCATGTTATTTGCGTCTTTAAAAAATCAATATTGGGTTAGTAGTATCAAACGTGGTGGTAGATGGTTAATTATTACGCAACGAGACACTGGCCAGTTTCAAAATAAACTTTATGGTAACGGTCAGCATGTAAATTTAGACACTTACTTTCTAACACGAGGTATTGCTGAACCTAACAAAAAGTTTACCAAATAATTTATTTATATTACAAAGCCTTACAAAAGAATTGATTTTTTCGGTAATAAAAATTAAATATTTAATAACCTAATTTTTATCTAACAGCTTGACATTATAATATAAGTTTCAATAAAATGAAACAAAACACGCAGACTATTAATATTTCAAAGCTTTACTTATCAAATGAATTTACCTAAAGAGCGAGTTTGTGATCTTAAATCACGATTGAATTTCAATTTATTACCAACCAGCATGTTAAATTAAACCTGTCCAAAGAGCAATTTAATGCAACAAATAACATGTCTCGTATTTTTCATATGACTTTCCTATATTGTCATACTAGCTGTGCCTTTGCGGCTTCGCCCGCATGTGCTATAGAAAAGAGTAACAAACTTTTAATTACCGTAAACCGGGGTTACTTTGACCATTCAACATATTGATTTTTGGGTTTTCTGGTAAATAAACATATAGTCTGAGCCGAGTATTGTAAATATTTCCGTTTATTCTTATAGTTAACGTTTGAAACTTTCGTCACTAAACAATATAGAAACGAAAATTTTGACTGGTAAAAGTTACCCCGCGAGGTCAAAGTAACCCTGGTTTACGGTACGTATTAATTGATGGTGTTACTTTATCCATTCCACCTCGTTGAGCGTACTTTAATTGAAGAACATCTTGTTTTCAATTCATCTTTATTTCTCAATAAAATAGCTGCCCGGCTGCGGCTTTGCCCGCGTGAAATTATGTAATGTAAACAGTAACTCTGGATAAAATATGCGATGAAGGCATTTAACAGCTAGCGTATTCAATAACAGTGAACTATAAATTGTCTTAGCTGAGTGTAAAGAGCAAATTCTTACACGGGATACGAACCCCTGCAACTCCACCCCTCCCCCACTGCAAACTTTATAAAATACTTGAGTGAATGCTTAAAGGCAGGCCGCGATAATTCTTTCGTATGTACAGGCTACAGTCCAAAGAGGTTTTATTTATGAGTAGGTTGGCAAAAAGAAACAAAACTGTTGAATTATTTCTCCATGACCATTCTCTTTTCTCGGGAGACTGTAATATTTTACTGCTTTTCACCTACTTAATTTCTGAATTTCATAACACCCAGAATTTGATTTGTAGATATTTATATAAGCTTCATTCTTATCTAAAATCATTTCGATATCTCAACGGGTATAAGCAGTACAGAAGATAATTTGAAAACATATTATATTTTTTAACAGTTTTCAAGGACGAATTTTGAAAAATCCTGAAATAATTTTTTAGATATTTATGGAAGATCTATTTTTAAGCAAAAACCTTTTCAATATTTGCACTGGTTTAAAAGATAAAGTGGAATTAATGAAACACATGTTTTATTTTTGTAAGAGTTTCAAGGACGTATTTCGAAGAATTCTCAAAATTATTTTTAGATATTTATTCAAGCATCATTTTAAAGAAAAAACACATCACTGTTTAGGAGAAATTACGGATGAATGAAAAACACATTTTACGGCTTTTCACCCCCTTGATTTTCGAATTTCGCAAAAATCGGAAAATTCACAAATATGCATTTGTTTGGGAAGTATTTTGAAGTTTAAAAAATTGTGATAGCTTTCCCGGTTAATGAGATATCAGAGATCCTTTGAAAACACATTTCACCCCTTTTCACCCCCTCTAGTTACCGAGTTTCGAAAAATGCATTCTTAGTAGGTGCCTACGCGACAAGGGGAAGCGTCCCTCAAAATTTCATGGTTCTAGGTCCAGCGGTTTGGGCTGTGCGTTGATGACAGTATGAGTGATTGTGTCAGTCAGGACACTTCATTTTATATATTAAGATTATACATGCTGATGAGGGCTTTTAACGAATAAAATACATACTGTAGCATATTTAAAGTTTCCATACGTAAATAGTTTCTGTGCGTATTTAAATTTTGTGATAATTCAACAGGAAGTCTTTACGTGAGAGAACGTGGCCATAGTAACCAAGACGCTAATATAAATCAATTTTGCAGGCCTTCATTATTAGATCTACATATTAGATTTATTTCAATATCTAACTTAAAAATATTCAGTACTTAAAAAAAATCTTGTCTTCACCAATCCATGTTATCTAATCACAGAAGATGTTTGTTGACTTTAATCTTGTCGATAAGAAATGTTGGCTTTGGTTTGATGTCATAAATTTAGTGTAATCAATCACACTGTTTATCGGCAGATCTTTCTGAAATCTGAAATACAGTACGTAGTAACAAAAAAATTTTTTTTCAGGTGCAAGAACGACAAGAATTACCCGTTTGCTGCCGACTACTGATAACTTCAAGCTCCTGTACGTTGTTACTTCTCATCAATCATTGTTTATAAAGTGCACAAAATTTACCATGTAAAATATAAATAAGTAAAACGTATGCTGGTGCAAATTTACAGTGTTGTAATAATTATTAAATAATACATATAGTTTGCATTCAAAACACTTTCCTTCATTTGGCAAACTTTGGACATGACTTTGGCTGGCTGGCATTATATTTTGTGCATCTCAAACTACAAAGCCTCGTGTGCTAAGAACGAATGCCTTTAGAAATAAATGATCGAAACTAATGACATAAATCCCTCCACATATAAACGAGGTGGAACTAAACACTTGCCTCGCATTGGTATGACATAGGATGTTCGATTCCCGGCTCTTGATCTCCTGACTTTAGTTTCCCATGTTTGCACGGAATCGCTCCAGGAGAATGCTCGGAATGTTTCCTGACAGAGGCAATGGCCGACTGCTTACCTAGTTCCTGTAATTGAATCCAGTTGTGTGTAACCGTCTCTAATGATCTCGCTGTTAACGAGATGTAATGCACCCTTACCTTACATTAGTTCATGTCCTGGCACCGATTCCCTTCCCCTATCCCTCAGGAACCTGTACTAAGACCGTAAAACTGTGCCAGGGCATGCATCCACTTAATAAAAGTACATATTCACAGAAAACAACCTGGGTTGAACATGCACTGAAGAAAAAAAGTAGATTCTTAAACTAATAATTCCAGGTAGTATGTTTTCTGTTAATGAAAGGCATGAAAGTCTGTTACAAAACGTATTAACGATTTTTTTTATCGGCGAGAGGGGTAAATTGGAGGTAACATTAACTTGACTGACAGACATATGAAAGGAGATTTTAAAGTGTAGTCTCCATGTAACGTGACGTTAATTGTGACAATTATTCACTTCATGAAAAACGTCTGGCGTGATCGGTCGTATTTTCAACATGTGATCCCTAGATAGCACGTAAGATAACAATGATATCAGCTTGTTCGACGTGATAGTTCTTCGGTCAACAAGCAATATTGCCAACCTAATTGTAGCGTAGCGAAATTTTAAAGTTGAAGAGAAAACTGCGAAAAGAGAAAATCGTAGTAAATATAGCGACCTTTTTTACTCGTAGCTTCGGGCATATATTCTACTTAAAAACTAGCCTAATGCGTTGCCAGCAGAATACAAGATTTCCTTATCATGCCTACTTAGTATTCTGCGCTGTTCACGACGGCTTTTCTTCGCACGTGGGAAACGTGACGGATGTTGCTGTTGGTCGGACTGTTTTCCCCGGATACCTTATATTTAGCCGGTGCTCCACTCTTATCTCATGTCATCCTCCTTAATGTAATTACCTCACTGTTAAGGTGACCACCTATCCAGGCCGATATTTGGGGCAGAGCATCAGCCAATAGACGTTTTACTCTAAAGTTGTTGAACATGCATGAGTGATGTCAGCTTATGAATAGCATTCAAAAACCGTTACACGTATGTATAACCATTTCAGGACATCCAGTAAAATTTAAAAGTTTATTTTCTCACGGGTGAAAATGTGCGCCTTTACATGTGTTTGTTAGGTCTGGAAATCGTAGTCTAGGCTCTTCAATAAAGGCACAAGCGTGTACAAGACACCTTTATCTTTAATACTACGCCATACAATTATAGTGTCACATCCATTGGGGTATATTTTAAATTACCAAAACTTTCATTAACAGTTGTGTAACGTAATGCAGCGGAATTCCGGTAGCGACATAAGAAAAAATGTCCTCCTTCCACGCTCGTAACAATGCCAACACGCCAGTTAGCTAGACAGCGGAGTACCGCTATTTTTATCGCCCTTTGCCTTGAGCAAGGACCCTCGCACTCCGATCATCCGTGGTCCGGCCGGAGACGCTGCCCAATTTATTACTGCCAGTGAAGATGTGTTGCCAGGGCCGGATTTATCATCGAGTCCGGCCTAGGGTGCAAATTTCACAGGGGAGCATTTTTAGCGAGAACGAAAGGTATATTTAATATTATTATTTCATTGTTACCTATTATTGTCATTAAATTACAATTTTCAAATAAATGCATCATATTTCAGTTAAATAATTATTATGGCATTTCGATGATAATGATCATCCATTTAATAACTGGGCAGAGCCAGGAAATGTTGATTAATGTGGTGCTGAAAGTGGTAAGAGGGCGTGAGTTGGGTAAGGAAGGATGAAAAAGTTCGGCTAGGAGGAGGGGGAGCCGAGGGACCCTGATACTCAGGGGCCTAGGGCGCCTAGATTCATAAATTCGGCCCTGTGTGTCTCCACCTTTTGCGTCGTAACGAGGAGAAATTTCTAAAGGATGAAACCTGCTACGGCTTAAGAAAAGAACTCCCTGTAAGACTAAGTCGGTAACACCGAGCCACTATACAGGATGTTACAAACTGAAGAAGTATGATGTACATACGCCATTGCAGCAAGTTGGGTCTCACAGAAAACCAGAGAATACACACAAACAGACAAGTAAACAAACAAAAGGACTTTGTTTGCAACTGGCAAACATTTGTAAACAAATACAATTCCACAGGGAATTCAGTCAGGCAGCAAAAAACAAGTAAACATATAAGTAAATGGCTAAGATTATTCTACAAAAGGAATTCCGTCAGTAAGTTCGAAACAACAGGCAGACGAAACAAAACGAACGACAAAAAAATGCTGGATGTGGACGACACAGCAAAAACACAGACACCTAGAGGAAAGCGAACGAAAACAAATAACATAGTAACTGTGTGCAGTAAAACAATGAAAACACGGACGAACACAATGGCCTCCTTCCGATAAAACCAATTGGAATTTTTCGGAGACTGCAATCTTTTCCCGTCTTCAGGCACATATACTGTGTTCTTTTCGTTCGCTTTCCTCTAGGTGTCTGTGTTTCTCCTGTGTCGTCTACAGCCAGATATTTGTCATTCGTTTAATTTATCTGTTTGTTGTAACTTTTTGTCTGTTGTTTCGAACCTACTGACGGAATTCTTTTTGTGGGATAGTATGAGTTATTTATTTAGTTGTTTATTTACTTTTCTTTTGTTTGTTTTTTGATGCCTGCTCGTTTGTGTTTATTTATTTTCTTGTAACTCTCTGACTGAATTCCTTATGGAATTGTATTTGTTTACCTGTGTTTGCCAGTTGTAAACAATGTCCTTTTGTTTGTTTACTTGTCTGTTTGTTTGTGTGTAATCTCTGGTTTCCTGTGACACACCATTTGCTGCAGTGACGTTTGTCCAACATACTTCGGCCAAATATTCTATGATATTTTATTCTACAGTTTGTGACTTGCCCCCATTGTAAGAAACGTTAAAAAATAACATATGCAGGACTTCTAGGATTGGTCGTATAATAAGCATACCAGGCGAATACCGGTTTCAATCGGAGACGAAAAAATGTTAGTGACAAACTTTTGTACATTTTTTTGCACAAAGTGCAGCATCACAGCACGGAAGAAGTCTCGTCTTGCACCCAAGTCCAGGTATTATTTTAAATATGTTACGTCGAGTAAACGTAAAATCATGTTTGGATTGCTCGACCAGAACAGTGGAAGTAAGAAATCTGTGTAGCGTACAAGGGGACTTCGTGTTATTTTACCACATTGTTCACGTAAAATGCCATCGTACAACTTTTGCCACCGGCGTTTTCGTCTCCAATATAGCCCAAGATTCGTGCGGTGTGCTTATTACGCTGTTGACTTGGAACATCCTGTATATTTTGTAGGGAGGGTCAGGACGGCATGTGTTAATGTTGCGCGGTGAAGGGTTATGACAAAATTTAAGAGCTTTCAGTTTTTATGTGACGTGGATTATAAGTGGGAGTAATGTTACCTGGAAAGTCGACTTATAAATTCAAAACTTTGCAGTATGAAAGAAAATACCATCTGATGTTAGTTAACATTATTGTAGGTGAGGTGAAAGGGTTTTGCGGCCCTTTAACTACAAGGTCACAAGACCCAGTGAGGATGGAGTTAGTTGAAAGGCTAAGGCCCAGTAAACACGGCCATCTTTCTTTTATAAGAAGGTGAACACTTTCTTGTTCACCTCGACTTGTAGCGAACTTGTATCGTATGAACGGCCACCGAGCACACTAGTGACTAGCATACAAGGACTTGTATATTAGCTAGTGCGGGATAAGGACGGTACTATTTTTCATTATCTTTCTTGTACAAGTCGAATATAAACAAACCATTTTTATGCACACGCTAGTGTTTCTGAACAAAATAGCTTACAAATCCAAAGCATTTTGAAATAAATAGTGTCTTAGCTGAACAAAATATGCTATTAAAGGAATGTTTACTGATCGTGCGCCATGTCACTTTACATGTGGATATAATTAACTAGAGACAATAATTCCATTTTTACGTTTTAAAGCTTATTTTTAGTGCATGCAATAAATAATGCACGTATTACCACCAATACTAGAAATGCAGTTTTAAAATCTGTATTCAAAATTTAAAGGTGTACACCAGATTGTACAAGAAAGTTGGCCGTGTGAACTAAACAATTAATTTGGTGGAATACTAGCTAGAACACTAGCTAGTGTTCCCTTTCTTGTACACATTTGATGCTGACTTTCGTGTACAAGAAAGATGCCCGTGTGTGCTGGGCTTAACACAACATCCATGTCCGAGCCAGGAAATGAACTCAGAACCTCCCACACCGTATACCGGTGCCTAACCGACTGCGCTAAGGGGGCCGGCTAACGTCAATGTAGATTGTGCCAAAACATTGGAATAACAAGTAGGTTTTGATTTTATTTAAATAAATTATATTTTTCATAGCCGATTTTCAGGGTAGCATTACCCCTACTGTAATTAACTTCACGGAAAATTTTGAAAACATCTTCGACTTACTTTTCTATAAGCTATATCAACCCACAAAGTTATTTCACTCCCGCCCGACTCACTCTGTACACTAATCAAAAATGTTTTGCCTCTGACCAATAATTAAAAGTTCTACGTTAGCGTGAACAACTTCTTGTAATGTGGTAACACACGTAGACCCTAAATGACATCACATACTGAACTCTGATATGTACTTTGTTGCAAGTAAAATACGTATTTCGCGCTAAAATATGAAACATTTCTTGCGTTTAAACATGCATATCCTCAGTTTCCTAAAAAAAAAAAAAAAAAAAAAAAAAAAAAAAAAAAAAAAAAAAAAAAAAAAAAAAAAAAAAAAAAAAAAAAAAAAAAAAAAAAAAAAAATTCATTTTTAGTTGTCACATAGCGTAAACTTTGTTTCGCACATCCAGAGAAATGCTTTATGAAAACAAATTTAATATTCTCATTTGTCAAGGTCCCCTAAGGTGATTAATTTATGCCACGATTTCGACGCGAGCATATGACCAGCGGTCTACTGGGAGAGCAGTCAGTGAATGAATGAATGAATGTACATTCTACTTGAGATCGAAACTCTCAGCTAAACTGTACATGCAAACATAAAACGAGTAACAGTCAGCTGAGTACGTGTAACCTCCGCACATGGCATAGGAGTGGTCCAAGATATAACTTTTTTTAGTACCGGTAGTGCATAATCTGTATATATAAAAATGAAAGCTGACTGATTGACTGACTGATTGACTGACTGACTGACATATCAAACTGCAGCCCAAACCACTGGTCCTAGAATCGTGAAATTTTTTGTGGGGGTTCCCTTCAGGTCGTAGGCGAGCACTAAGAAAGGATTTTTCGAAATTCAACCTCTAAGGGGGTGAAAAGTGGTGAAATGTGTTTTCGAAGAAACGTCGATAGAACTCAAACCCGACGGCCAATCATGGTGATTTTTACTTTAGTATGACACTCGTAAAAATGCATATTTGCCAATTTAAAGATTTTTCGAAGTTCAACTTTTAAGGGGTTGAAAAGACCTTAAATGTGTTTCCAATCAACTATCGATATCTATCGAACCCTTCGGGATAGAGAGTTGATATTCA
>PNEQ01003537.1:4714-37996 GCA_003012365.1 Medauroidea extradentata | reverse complement strand
CTTGTGAAACGCACGTTTTACGACACGCAGTAACGCATTGTTTAAGCAAATTATGCGCCAAATTAATTGTTTTAATTACGCATGGTGTTAACGCAATAAAGAAAAATATCACGCTATTATTTATAGGATTCGTGTAAAAAGAGTTAACTCATTCGGCGCGAGACGAGAGAGATATAAGACGTCGTGAAACAGCCTAGAAGGAGGCTGTACTATAGTTAAATGAGCAAATGCGCATGCGCTAGAGCTTTGTGTCTATAGTACGACCTCAATATAGATCCTAATACGTCGTGTCGTAGTTGGAGACAGGCCGGCCGGCTTGGCACAGGTGGCGCCGCCGCCATGCGGTTTTCAAACTGTCACTGCCGCATTTTTTAACGGATTTTCGCTATTTTTGTTTTATTTTTAATATTGTAACTTACCAAGTAATAACTGCAACTCTACAATTCATATTTTAATGCCGTGAATTAGATACAGTATGTTTTATTTATTGTCAATGTAATTCCTTACAATTTTTTTTTGTCACATAATTTTGTTATTTTTTTAGGGTTCCTGAGATTGTATTCGTAGAATCGCTACCTTCGTTAAATCCAGGGTTCGTAAAATCGGGGGTCTAGTGTACATATCTCCGAACAGAAATTTTTTTAATAAGCAGCTAATAATCATTCTGTTGCATTAGTTTTGGTAGGCTATATTTTTTGCAGTTAAAAATTTATTTTACTGATCTAACATGCTAGTTTTGAGAGGTTGTCCATCACTTTTGCCTTAATGAATAGAAAAAAGAGGCAGTTAGGAAAGGAAGTGGTTGTGTGCTAAATGGACTTGTTTTTCCAATGGAGTATTACTATTATTATTATTATTATTACCGTAGAGTCCATATTTCCACGCTTTAGATGGGTTTTTAAATCCGTTGTCGGGGTGGTGGGAGTTATCTGACAATTGATATTGAATATATAATTCAAGTGTAGTATGGTTAGTTAGCACCACGGTCGTAGAAGAACAGGTCTGGACACTCGCCTGGATATTTGACCCCCTTGTTGTTTGGCTGTAGTTCTCCTAGTTACCGAGAATATTGTGTTTTATTGGCGCTTCAGTTAGGGCGGTCAGACTAAACTCCGCCCACTTCCTTTCCGCTAAGATAAACAATTTATCAAAACGTATTTTTTTATCCATTTATGAAATACTTTCTTCGCTCACAAATTTAAGAAAAGGCTCCAGCAACCTTTATTTACTTTATAAATTTAACAATGGAAAAAAGTGGACGGAGCATGAGTCCGACCGCCCTGAAAACAGTGCCAAAAAGTACGACATTCTCGGTAACTTGACGAACTACATCCAAACAACAAGGGGGTCAAGCAAAATACATTGTTAGATAGGCGAGTGTCCAGACCTGTTCTTCTACGACCGTGGTTAGCAGTTAGCACATATTTATAATGTGTTCCTGAATTATTAGCACCTCAAAAAACCCTACTGATTTCTCTAATATTACAGAAATTATTTTTAAATATGTTCTGCTGTTTTAGTGATGCCTGCTATCTAATGACTTTCACATACTCTTCCATGTACAACTTTTGTCCTTCCCCTATAGAGTACAGTACCTGATCGTTTTTTTTTTACTAGACATATAAAATTTGAATTTCATGTTGTGAATTGGGGTAGGGAATACAATTGAAGGAAATATGTGTGAACTTGGCTGCCTCTCTGCTGTTTTGGTAAACTTTTTTTCGTGTATTTGTAATTTTGGCTGATATCATTAATGCTACTTTTCTTGAGGTATTTGGATGCTATGGTTGTTTGAATGTACAGTACCGATATGTCAGTTTTATTATACAGTAAATTGATTGTTTTAAATTTTCATTGAAATGAATTTTTTATTTTCTGTGCATTATTTTCTTTTCACAATTGTTTTTTTTAAGTCACTCAAGCATGTATGTAGTACATCAGAAACTATGAAAAATCTTGCACTGCTATAACAGTTTTTTTTACAGTGTATTGAACACAAGATTTGCCAATAAGTAAATTTGCTATAAACATCCATTTTATACTTGATGTCTCTTCCAGTACTTTTGAGGCTGTTAAGATATATTTCTGCAGTTTTCTTTATATGTTTTCTAAGTGTGTAAATTTTGCACATGTTGATGATTACTGTAATTTAATAAGGTGGGAAATAGGTCATTTTACACATTGCATCTTCAGAATAAAGTGCAAATGGGCACAAGTGTGGTACTCCACTTCATTTGCAGCCTGAAGACATTGCATTCGCTCGTCCACTTCCAGGTTACCATTTTATTGCTCGTTTTGTGTCTGCTTTGCGACAGTTTATTTTTTTTTAGTTGAAGTTGGTCACTTGAACTTGTTGCCTATTGTGACATACTTATGTTGTAAGTCACAATAAGAACCTAAATTTTTACTTTACTAAAGTGGTAAGAGCACACTAAGCAGAAGTTCTGAACACATGCGGAGTTAAGTAGCTCAGTAGTGTATAACAAAATATAGGCAATCCCTAGGTCTTAGTATTAGATTATTTCAGTCATACTTACCACAGAATTTTCAGAACCCTCATTTTATCACTGCTTGAATATTCTCACCATGCCATAGTTCACCGTCTAGTTGCTAGGGTTAGTAAATCACTGGAGCCGTACTGCAGGATGTAATTACTTGCAGTCATCGTAATATTGCAACAGTGCACCTTCGCAAAAAAAATGTTCTGTCTGTGTGTATCAAACTTAATTATAAAAGTTAACAGAAAATTGTTGTAGACAAAAATTTACACGTTAAACAATTGGAATTACTGTGAGTAAATAACTGTTGGCAGATTTGTTGCATATAAACTGTATTGGTTAAAAACATTTTTTTAATCTATCACAATTTAATACACATAAGAGATGTGTACTTAAAATTGTCATTTTCCCCTTGTGATGCAACACTGGCACTGTGTTGACTTTTGAAAATTTCAGACAAAATGAAAAATTAAATTTTTTTTACAAGTATCTATCTAAACTTGCATGCCACAAAAACATACAATTTATCGTGCAAAATGGACTATCGCTGAAGATGACAAAGTAAGTTATTGTTATGAAGTAGCACCATCCACCAATTTGCCTGCAACCAATAATAACCTTGTGTGACTCTGCATACCACGTCAATCTGTATGTAGTCATGTATCATGCAAGAATGTATCTTGTGTTAATAAAATTAGTACTAATTAATTTTTATAGACATGTGGCCCACCTCTGTTTTTTTTCCCCATTGTTGTTGATTTTGAGCAAGCATAAGCCAACAAATGCTCATTTTAATTGCTGATGGAATACAGTATCCTAACAAATAAGAGTTAAAAGTTGAGTTATATATAAAATTCTCAAATAAGGTGAAAAATTTACCTAATTTTTAACAATTGACATTGTCACAAGTCTGAGAAGAACAGCTACTGTCCATTTCTTGACGATCATGGTGAGATGGGGGTTTAGTACGATCAAGTAAATGTACGTTGCTATGTCTGGCATATAAGGAAGTTTTGTCATGCCAGTCTGTGTATGGTACATAATCATGACGAGATTGGGATTACTGTTTTCACAGCAGGCTCAGGGAGGGAAGGGGTGCAAGGCAGATACAAATTTGTTACGTACAGTATCGCAGTTTTCTGATACCATGCAGCTTTAATACATAGGGAAGATTATCATTTTGTGTTTTGTAAGACTGTAGGGAAAATTGTGTCTTGACTATTCAACCTATTTTGTGGTTTCAGCTTCTGGTTGATGCATGTACTGGGTTCACTTCTGCTATTGGAAACAGTTTAGACTGTGAATATGGCTTGTTGACTCTTTTTTTCCGAGAATGAAAAGCAATGAATATCTTACTCTAACTTTAGATTACCCTTCATTACTCACAGTTTCATACTACGTATCACGATGTGATAACTCACTGGTTGCACTGCAGGTACAGTGAACACAGGAGTCTTCCGACACACTTCTAGTTTTTTTTTATAATTTTAAACGTATGTGTAGCTGTTGAACTGAGCCTATTGAAATCACTGTGCTGTTTCTATCTTGCTGTTGAGTAGTCTTATTTACAAGTGTACATGTACATATGAAACACATTGATTTTTTATAATTTTCAAGTGAGCCGGGCTTTAATGAAAATGTTCGTACCTAAGAATTGAAGGGTTATTTATGAGCCAGCATTTTGTCTCCTTCTTCCAAAGAAAGAATAAGTACCTGAGACCAACATTATTTCTTTGATTTAGCATATTTGTAATGAAGTAACTCAATGAAGAATATTATGTACTTGTAAAAGCCTTAACGTTAGATTCTCATGCTTTCCCTTATTTTTATTTGTGCACAATTTTTTCTGCTAAAAGAACATGTAAGGCCATGATCCATAATTTCTACTGTTTTTTACAGTAATCGTCTTTTTATTCCTAAACAGGAGCAGATACCGAAAAACTGTTGCTCAGTTTTCTTGTAATTGTTTTTACTATGTAATCTAATTTTTTTGTTGTAAAAAGTATAGATTTGGCTAGTTAATTCATTAATGAGAATTTCATTAATTGCATAATTAGCTGAAACCATTATGTATTTTGTCGAAAAAAAAGTTACCAGGGGGGCTTATTCATAGTCGTTTTTGACCAGGACTAGTGCGGGATTATCGTCGGACTAATTTTTGTCTTATTCATAGACGCCGACTAACGCTAATCCGAGGATCATCGTGCATTAGTCTGGTCTAACTTTTAGTCCGGACCAAGGGTAGGTTTAACGATGGGCTAAGTCGAAAATTAACATGGAGGACCATTACAATATAAGACGACGTCTGTTTTATATACGCAGCTTATGGAATATAATGGATATTGTACACTAAAAACTTATTATACATCTACACTGATAATTTATTCAGTAATAAGCATTAGTTACTTACCGGTAATTTAAAACGGTCAAATTCAAACTTTGTGAGCAAAAAATCTCGTATTGTGTATTTATTGTACCGTATAAGACATTTACGTACAGCAATAATATTTTATCAAGCCTAATAAGATGGGAATTATTGCTATTAGCAACATGAAACTGTAAATGTACAATTTGCATAAAATACGTTATATATTTGCTATCAACATGCATTTGTATATATTAATTATCCACTTGCATCTAAGTGTTTCGGTAGCTCAGGGGTAGGGCACTGGCTCAGTAATGTGAAGGCTGTGGGTTCAAATCTCATCTGGTGCAAAAAAATTTTTGTTCTTTAAATTTGTTAGTTTTTATTTGTTCATAAAGAAAATAATGCAGTTTTCTAATTTTATAAGTGTACATTCTGTAACGTTAAATTCATTCTACATCACGACAGTAAATCCTGTGATATTTTGGTATAGAAACCTCTATTTGCACAAAATATTCTTGTACATATTACCGACGTTTTTATGCGGAATTTTACTGTTAAATTTTCTTGTTAGTTCGTTACATAATGGCACAGCATATATCGTTCTTAATAAAATTTCGACTAGTGAAATATACAAGTATAGGTAGTGTAGATTAACCAGATATATTAGTTTTGAATTCTGCTATGCTTTTACAATATGTGTCACGTATTATTTTCCCCATTCTTTCTCATGTTTCATCAACAGTAGTTAAAATTATTGTTTTAAAGGCGATTTTTTTTACCACATAAATTTATGTTTCTGATTTTACTGTCAATTTGGACGTAATATCGATTAAATAAATATAACTTCGGTATCCTGTGACTATTAATTTAGTAGTTTAAGAAATTAAAAAAAAAAGTGTTTCACGAAAACCTCGATCTCACGACTCTTAAGTTAGAAAGCGAAAGCGTTAACACTGCTCTACAACAGCCACATTAACAGTTCTATCTGTAAAAAAATTAACTTAATTTTTTATTTTCAGCATATCTTAATAAAGTGGCTTATTGACATAAAATGTACTAACATCACACAATATATTCGCTATATGACATAACTAAAACAATATTTCGGGGTAAACGTAATCGTAATTCAAATTATTTTTACTAGCGAATGCTTGCCTGTGTGTTAAAATGTGATGTGCGCATGTGCGAAACATGTGGCAACAGTGTACAAGGCTGATCCCGCGACTATCTCTAGACCGGCGTTAGTTGGCGTTTATGAATAAGGTAACACTTAGTCCGGACTAAGTCAGGACCAACCCTGGACTAACTGGCACAAGATGATCTCAGGATCATCTCGGAACTATCTCACGACTATGAATAAGGCCCATAGTTTGCACTGTTTTAAACAAAACTGTGCAACAGTTTTTCTATATCTGGTATTGTTTAGGATTAAACAAATTATTGTAAAAAGCAGTAGAAACGATGGATCATGGCCGTAAGTTACTGTATTCATTTTACTACCATTTACTTGTTTAGTGATTTTGTGGTGGATGAAATAGTAAAATTTTTAAAAGTGAAATTCATATCTTTGAGAAAATGTAGCAAAATGCATACTCTTCATTAATGTGTGTGACACATTGTACATTTACGTGTATTATGCATGCACATCTTATTTTGATTGCTAATCGTTATTTCATTAACTCATTCACCTGCCGATTTTTGCTGACTGAGTTTGTTGCACTATCACAATTCCACTTTATTTTATAAACAACTTGTTTAATTTACAAAAAATAACAATATGGAAACACTTGCAGAAACTTTTAAGGTTTATGATTTTGTAACAGCACACTGCAAGAATGAGTAGACTACAATGTACATTTTTTGTTATTTAATTTTGTACGAAAACGTTATATAGTTACTTTTCCTTTATCTTTTTGACCATATATGTAGGAAAGTGGTTTGCAGTAGATCTGAAACAAATTCAGAAGTAAAATATAATTTTGATATGTTACAGTTCTGTGCTGTGATAATTTCAATAGTTTTTAATTAACTAGTGTATTTCTATTTGCAGCACACACTGCTTGAATCAACAAACCTAGTGGGTACTAGAATTACATTGACTGTATATTTTACCCTCAATGTTGGAATACGTTCTTGTTTACTTACGTGGTCGGTAATGCTGGGAGGGTTTCTTGAATTTCGTAGCACTAGGATCAAATCTGTTAATTAAAGAACCATTAAGTTCTTGTAATGCCATTTTCAATGAATGACTATATTTTGTGTCCTTGAAAATGTACTTATACTTCTTGCTAAATTAATTAATTATATTTATTTTATACACTTTAGTATATACCTATATGTACTTTTTTATGTATAGTTGTGTTATTTTAAATTTTAATATATTCTATATTTGTAGTGTGCTGTAGTTAATTTTGTATTGCATTTTTTAAGTTAAATGAATCATCTGTAATTTGTTGAAGATGTAGTTTAATTGAAGGTGGGAATATTTTTGTGATGTGACCAAAATGTTGTCGCTGTTGTGATTTGTAAACACAACCATGTCTGGTTAGCTTTGTGACAGACATGCTGGAAGTCGCTGGGAACTAGTGATACGTGTAGGTATGTGGTTTGAATTTGTTTTGTTTCATCAAAAACAATTCTCAGCATGAGTGTTACTACAGTGTTTTATGGTATTTTAAATACAGTAACTTTGTAGTCACAATTAATGTTATGTGTGGTGTTGTCAGTGCACTTTAATTATGTATAACACAGATTTTTCAGAAATGTTGTTTTTATTAGTTGAAAATACATACAGTATTTGAAAGTTTCAGCGAAAACAAAAAGTGCAATGAAAGATAATAAATTGCCGAAGAGCTCTCAGGATATTTGTCGTAAAATGGCCCCGGGTTATGAACCAACTTAAATGTTTGGCTCAGTTCTCAGGTTTTAATTGTAACTGATGCTGAGGACATTCTCACCTCCCAACACTGAGTCTGGGTTTGATTCCTGGCGGGAGAAACTTGGCAGACATTGCAGTTGGCAGGCTGGTTATATTGGGGAACTTCCTTTCTCATGCCCTTGCAATGTACTCACCGTATGTTATTCACACAAGTGATAAAGACTTGTTGAATCACAGCGTGCTATACAGAGCATTACCAATATTTGGTGTTTTCAAAAACGACCCCATACATTTATGGATAGTGCGTAACATTAATTACATGGCTGATAAGTTTCCGTATCTTATGCATATGATGGCAGGAGAAATATGGCTAAAATGAATGTTTTCAGAATCAGTTTTGTATTGTAAGTATATTTCTTATTGACCGTTTGTTACATTTCTTCCTTAATTTTCTAAACCATATTTTCTTGCGTCGTAAAAAAGTTACAATTTGCCTTATACTCTTTTTGATATCTAATGTTGACCATTGTTGAAATATGGTGTTTATTGTTTGGGTAAGTGGGTACAGAATTTTAGTTTTCATTTGTGGTCTGTGTTCTGAATTATGCAAGTGAAAATAACTGTGTGATTATGCACTTGTGTTTTCAAGTATTTATTTTGAAATTATGTAGTGTATTACCAAGTGTGTTAATAAATGTCATTGTTTCACTTACACCAGGTTGATGTACAGAGGTACAGTGTTAATAGTGTTGCCACCAGTATTTTTTTTTTTTTTAGATATCTGTGCACTTTATTCAGAGGTGATATGAGTATGTACAGTATTATTGTTTATGTAGTTAAGCGGCAGTTTAGATTGGTAAAATTGGCACTTGTGATTATGCTTGCCAGATAGATATAAAATAAATTTGAAGTACACATTTCATTCCATTCATAATTGATGCTGTGTAATTTTTTTGTTGGGTGTCTGCAAATTGTTTTGTATTTTTTAATACTGCATTATAATGTACGAGTGCATCAAATGCAATAATTATAAAATTGAGAGTATAGTACAGATGATATAGCAATTAATTTTTTAGTGTATGGGATGAATTTATATAAGAAAAAATAAAGAGTGGTCCAAGGACAATGAAAGTGATGCTAGTCAGCAGTTGAATAAACTTTAAACATATTATGTGCATATTGTCCTAAAATGTATTGTTTTAAGAACAGAATGCTATGTATGTACTTGTGTAGTGTTTATGTTCTGTGCATAGCATGTTAGTGTACATACACTCAAATTAATTTACATAATGGAGCAAAATAACTTCCCTAGCTGTGAAGGTGAAGAAAAACAAAAATGTATCCCGCTTGAAAAATTGGTGCCTAGATTGTGAAACACGGGAAGTTTTAATGAGGAAAATTAATATTACTTTCAGTTGAATGTTAAAAGAAGGAAGATTGTAAGTAAAGTAGTGCAAAAGTTTACATCTGACCCACCCCTCCCCTCTTCAGTCAATGAAATATTTTGGAAACAAGCAGAGTGCTTTTGCCCTCAAAACCACTTATCTCAGAATTGCTTTATTGTGGCAGGGTAACTTGTGTTCATGGCTACCACTTATAAACAGGTACTTTTTGTAGAACTGTGTGGAGAAAAATTATATTGTAATTGGAATAGTTTTTGTAGTACCAGTGTTCAGCTTTAAAAATTATGGAAGTTATTTTGCCCTAACCTGCGTAAGTGATAAGCTAACAGGTTAAAAGGTGGGTACAGGTACTGTAACTTTGTTTAGGTAAAATTTTTATATATACACATGTGAAACCCTTTCCTTAAGAATTTCCCTGCTTAGAAGTATTCCCCCTTAATAAATTTGAATTTTTACCATGTCTTACGAATACAATACTAATTTGACAGTTTAAGAAGTTTTCCTGTTTAAGAAGCTAGTATTTTTCAGTTCCTTCAGAAACTTCTAACAGGGTTTTACTATCTATCATAATGTTACTACGCACTAACTTGTTTTTTTGCCCTGCTGGTTTAAATATAGTTTTCATGATTGCTTCAATAGAAAATGATTCAGCGTTAACTTTTTTTTGTTAAAGAAATGATCTCATTTTGCTGTTATAAAAATTTAGAATATTACAAATAACGAAAACTAAAATACTAGAAGATATTTTTGAGACTTATAGGAGATTGGGTAATGATATGGTGAAATTTATTAATACAGTAGCCTAGCGTTAGCTATAACAGCAGGAATAGAGCCCTGCGAAGGTGATGTATGAAAACAATATATGCATGTGTAAAAAGTTCACGTTATATACTGCCATAATTACATTGTATGTGTTTCAGCCTACCGATTGAAATTATACCAGAGAAGAAATTTGTCAGCTGGCAGCTAAAAGTACCCAATGAGCTTACTTACTGTGTCATTTCTGCATTAAATTCGTAGGCTGTAGCTCAGTGTGGCAATAGATGCCGGCAGCAGATCAGAGTGAAGGTGCTTTCATGAAACTATGTACAGTATAGATATAATTGTATGTACCTACCATCGTCTTTAGTGTAGGGGAAAGCCCCAAGTTAATATGAGCAGCCCAAATAAGTTATTTTATTGACATTTCACTTTGTTGTTCAGTTGCGTTATGAATCGAAGTGTGATGTGAAATGACTATTCCATATTTTTCAACTGTCTTGGTTCATGTTCGAATATATATGCTAGGTACAGTTTTAAAACAAAACTTATAATTCAAATTATGGTAGGTCTGATTCATGAAACAAGCTGCTAATCACTCAAGTTATTTAAAGGGTAAAATTATTAATTTCATTACGGTGACAAGTGAATTTTGTAATGTAAAATCTCAGTAATTTTTTAGTGTTTCAGAAAGTGATTTTTAATCTATGTAGTTGTGCTTTTAATGTTTAATGTCTATGAAAATGTCTACTTACATGAGCTTCTAAATTGAGCATGCCTACATTGAAAGCACAATTTACAGGTTTCAACAATGTTCACTACACTTATTTTGTGTAGTGTGGTGTAATTTTCACTCTCATAATTAAAATTTTGTATTATACGTACATGGGTACCGCTAGGTAATATGGGCACTGACACACACTGAACTTATGTCAGTGTAGTTTCGGAGGAGTAAAGTTGTATTTAAAAAATCTTTGTGACAATACATGCATTTGCACAATAAATATACTATACACTGCAAGTTATGGTCTAGCTGTATAAAACAAATTGAATAATACAATATATATCAGGTGCACCGTACAATTTCGACTCATACCTGTGTTGATTTGTAATTTGTAGTGTCACCAAGATCGTGCAAACCCATATTTTAATTTTTGTGTGAAATGTACACCTCGGCTACAGAACCACATGATCACTCAGATACAAATCATCTTGTATTGTCTTGACTTGTATGGTGGTTTATTTTTATTACCATGCATCATACAGTCTTCAATTCATAAAAATTTGTATCTTTCTGTAGTAAAAATCATTCAGGTACATATGGTTTTGTAGTTTTATGAAAAATACTTCCATCAGTGGTGACTCTTACATACTTGTGTCTGGGGTATGATTTTTTGTCGTCTGCCTAGTTCACAATGGTCAGTTAGTTCACTCATTTGTAGTGAGTGAGAATAAAATACAGTTTCAACTCACTAAAATCAACTACTACCAGAAATATTTATAATTCTGCATCAAATATTGGCTACCACAAATATTAGTCAGTCTGCATCAAACACAGTACATGTTAGTGAAGTTGTCTGTTGGTAGAGTTGTGTACTATGTATCATGCTTGCATAGAAACCAGTGGTGTCTCCTGAACAAATGTAGTAGACGTACTTTGTCAGCTCATACGCAAATTACTCAGTTAGGTGCTGGCCTACGGTGCGAGAGGTCCTGGGTTTGAATCCTGGCTAGAATGTGGATGTTGTTTTTTCACGTCACCTACATCAGCTCTTAAAACCTCGTTGTTAAGGGGCTGCAAAAAACCCTCTCACCTCACCTCATTCGTGAAACCAAGTAGCCTAACCGTATTTCATATACACCTACCTTAACACGAAACTACTGTCACGTCCAGAATGCAGTAAGAGTCTAGCAAATACTTTTGTGTATGACTAAAATAGCAGCATTTAGAATTTTCTTTCCTAATATATCTTGTCAAGCGAATCTTTGTTTTTATTCTGTTTATGTATCAGCATTACGATAAACATCATACTTAAACAAGAGGATCCGACGCAAAAAAAAAAAAAAAAAAAAAACAACATACCCACAAAACATCATTTGAATAGAAGACTTGATAATTTTCTCTGATTTGAATCTGAAAAAGGTTACTTCCAGACTGATATTTTGGAGAAAAACTAACAAGGACAGTGGCAAAGCTTATGTATATCAGTGCACCTTGCTGTTCAACACAGGCATACTGTGAAATATAAGTCTAAATTATTACTGGTCTTTCTTGCTCTTATGCTCTGAAGCAAGATCTGGTAGTTCTGGAATGCTTAACAATTACATTTCTTCCCCTTGTCAAATGAAGATTAAAAACTTATATGGCTAACATTAACCACCAATATTGAAAAATAATTTGCATAAGTCTACACAAAAACCAAAGACTGTGTGTAGAGTAAGGATTTTGTCCGGTCTCAAAAGGTCGATAGTCTACATTCCTGGGCCACAGTATTTCTTTATGCAGTGCTGTGGACACTTTGGGACTGCAAGGCATGGAACACGGCTAAGCACTGTCCGTATAATACAGGTGTGAAATAGGCACTATTCAGGGCAGGTGGCATGGTGTTCAGGAAGTTAGGCGTGCACTTTTCTTTCCATACTGCGATGCCTGCGTTTTGCTTCCCATACTGCACTGAGTACAATGTCTACGTTGGCCAAAAACTCCCCCCCTATTTTCTAAACGGCTGTGTGTGCAGCATTCCTCCCTTACCCATTGCCGTAATTTTGATGCCAACATACCTAAGCTAATAGTCCCCTGCACGCATAGTCTTATCTCTCTCTTTGCTTCATACATGCATAGCATTTCTCCCTAACCTCTTGCCCTAGTTTTGACAAAGCGAGTGGCTAGCCTGCTGCACTCATAGTTTTGTCTACACTTCCCGCTTGGCTCTAAAAATGGAGACATTGCGGCACACAAACTGCAAGAATTGGAGAGAGTGCGCCGCACACCTAGTACACATTGACACTGTTATAAATACAGGATTTTGCACATTTTGTGAAATACTGTAGTTTTAAGATTGAGGTGATATTGCTCCTCTAGTCAATGTTACCCCATCGCTACACGGCCAAATAGTTTGCAAGAATTTCCACTTGACAGTTTTTTTTTTCAATGGGACAAGGAAAAATTAACTAGCAGTTATTAATGTTTCAGCACTTAAAAATATTTATACTGCAACCTTCATTAACAGCTTGTCCAGTTTTTAATTATTACTTAAAATGTTAAGTAACAGACCGCAAAGGCCTGAATCGATTACTCGTATCATTCACGAATAACTCATGGAAGACCTGAATTTTTAAAGTATGGTATAATACGTATACGGTACTTTCTTGCAAATCATGTTCCATAATAACTGGATGTTCTTGTAACATAGTAACAAAGAAAAACTATCATTCTACCAGTAACTACCGTAACAGATTTTTTTTGCATCGTATAAGACTTTGATTTTTGATACCAGTGTGTATGTATATGTGTGTGCGTTAACAATAATATAAATTATATAATGAAATTTATAAAAAAAAACGACATTTAACTAAAGAATAATATTCCATACTTTCCTGTAGGATGAAACTAGCAGTATTAGTGGTTACAAGCACATAGAGGGTGGGGATTTTTCTTGTGATATTTTAATTTTCCCCTGAAAACTGATTATGTTTTCAATTTGAATAATTTTTTTTTAAAAATCAAATACCGTTCTTGTAAACATAATACAGCACTTGGCAGCACCCAGTACTTTTGCCCACTGATACGCAAGCTACTGTACAAGCCAGCTTCAGTGTATGTGTGTAGCATATTTGGTTTCTAGTGTTGGATGTTTCAATTTATGTGTAATGGAACAAGCATTCTTACAGTGCTGACTGTACAGTTACAGATTTGCACGAGGTGAGTAAGAAATGCTAGTTTTTTGCTAGTGTGAAATGTTTTCCAATGTACTTAGAATTAGCTATGTGACAGGGAAAATACACCTTGTAAATTTGTTCAATATTTAGAATGAGCAAGCCTTTTATTTTAAGTACAGTATTGTAATGAAATAAATATTACTTCATAAGAAATTTTTTATGGAATTGTTATTTGTGCCTTGTTATTGTGTTACAGCTTGAATTATGCTCACGAGTACCTCTTTTACATTTTGTGTGCCTTTACATTTCCAGTCTTGGGGCTCTGGGCAATTGAACTGTTACCCTATAAATATTTAGGTTGCAGTCAGCCAAAACAATTTTTTGTATTCTAAATTTCTGGAATGATTGTAGCCTAAATGTACGTTAAGTAAAAGTTCAAATGTCGCACATGTACTATAGCACAAGGTGGATAGAATTTGCTATATAATCCCTAATTATACATTTGTGCCTGAATTTGGCATAGTGAAAATATTTTTTTTTCAGTTTCACCTGAATGTGCATAAAATGGTATCAAAATTAAATATAATTGTTTTTTTTTTTTTTTGGTAATAGATACATATAAGTCACCTCAACTCTGTCAGTTTTATTACGACTCGGATGTCAGAAAAATTTGAGAATTTCTGATGGCAAAGAACTGAATCAAGTATTAGTTTTTATCACAGTCAAAACTCATCATATAAAGATAAAGGGACCTAAATTTGGCAATTTGCAATAATGAGGTTGGTAATAACAGGTGTTTACATAAACTTAAAATTTCTATAAATACAGGATGCGGCAACGTGCCCTTCCTTTCTTAACATGGCAATACAACCAGTAATGCGAATCAGAAAGTTTTCATTTTAATTTTTATAATGTAGGTACACAGTTTAGAAAATCAAATTGGGTAGGTAATGCCCTCTGAGTAAGCCAATTTCAGGCGTATCTCATGACACTCACTGTGGTGGTACCGTCCCTTCTCTTTACCCTACCACGTGCTTCCAGGAATAGCAATAGCAGCAGAGCGTCTCTCTCCTCATTTAGCGGGTCGTGGCATCCGTCGAGGATATGGCAGCCCCTCGCTCCCGGAATCAACGACCTCTAATTAATTGCACCAATTAATAATCCAACAATTACTGCCCACGCACTACGACCAACGTGCTTGCCACCATCCTCTCATGGAGACATCCCCCACGTACGCCCTTTCATCTTTCCTTGCGCGGCAAGGGAACGCACGTGCAATCGCTCACAAATCAGATACAACAATGGCCGAGAGCGTGGGTACGTTAACCCAGCGTCACCACCCCCCCACTCCAAGAGCTTCGAGAACTCTTTTAAACTCTCTCGCCAGCGCCGATACATCGTGCCTCCAATTGTCTTCAGTAGGCTACCAGCAAGAACTTACTGAAATCGAAAATCGCGAATAACATCTTAACCCGCCGAGCTATGGCAAAAACTTACTAGACAAAAAATGTGGGATTTAAACTGACAATTAAAATGAGATCTCAAACATATTTCTGGGATAAAATTGACGTCTTAGCCCGATAACTGACCTTGTAGTTAGTAATAACGAATTAATAATAGATATCACCTCGCATGCCAAGAGATCTTTTAAATTGTTACCAGACATTACTAATATTGGTTTGCCAGAATGGTCTTATGGTAAAGAGCAGCAAAATAAGATTGGTTGTACCATGTGAAATTAAGACTGCCATGCTTGGAGTTAAAACAAATAAAACAGTAAATAATTATAATTACTACTAATGAATTTTGTTCCTGCATTCTTTCTTCTGCGGAGGGCCTTTCATAGATCCACAGGTCTATAGTTCTCCTTGTCTGATTTCATATTTAAAAATTAGAGATAAATATGACAGGTTTAACAAACAAAAACTTCTACGTGCTTATGGTTACACATACCGACTTATTTCTTGAAGAAAACACAA
Organism: Medauroidea extradentata; assembly: GCA_003012365.1. NCBI lineage: Eukaryota > Metazoa > Arthropoda > Insecta > Phasmatodea > Phasmatidae > Medauroidea > Medauroidea extradentata. Next base: position 22,232 of record PNEQ01003537.1, on the reverse strand, counting down.
ATATACATTTCAGGTAGCACTGATTCCGGGCATCATTATCTCTGTTAAGCCAGGCAACGGTAGTCAATGATGTGACTGATCCTCACTGGGGTTGTTACCTTACACATATATATTATATTACATTACATTTACTGGCATATCACCTGGTCATTTTAAGTTCCGCCGTATTAAAAGAGAAATTTAATCATAAAAGTAGTAGTAAAAAAACTCTTAGAACAAACAAAATAAAACAGAATAGGTCTGGTAAGGCTAGTTATTTCACATTACCAGCATAGCAGTGGGGTAAGTTGGCAATTTCTGCTCTATTGTTGGCCTTAAGGATGTATAGGTTCCTTGGAAGGTCCACATAAACACCTGGGGGAGGGGGGGGGGAGGGAATAAAGCTAAATCGGAAGAGTGGGCTGTCCACTTATTGAGATGAGGCTCTCTGGGAACTGTTCCCTCAAAACTGCCATCAATGCCCCTGAAGTGTGGACCATTGCTCCGTCTTGTTGGAACCAAATGTTCCCCAAGTCCAATTCATCAAGCTGTAGGGGAAAAAAAAAATTCCTCCAACATGTTCACATATGCTCTTAACTGTTCCAACGCATGATGGCGATTGACAGCGGTGAGGAACAAAACTTTATACCCACTTCTCTCAATGATACTGTGACGCGACAGGATTTTCTGAAGCCTACATCGCCTTACTATTGGCCAGTAATGATCGTATAGTGGTCATTAGAAGATAGTTGCAGTGCTCAAGTAATCTACAACTTGTAAGACTGTTTTTATTAACTTGAAATTTCGACTTTTACATACTGAAATAGTTCAGATTGCAATCATAACTTTATATGAGCCCTAAAACATCGTCAAAGCCTGACGCTCCCGGGAGAGAACAGCTCAATTCAAGGAAACTTTTAGTGAAATAGAACAAAGTTCTGAAAGTTCCAACCACGCCACGACACATAAAAATTTTACACACACCTTGTCAAAGGCATGTGCCCTCAGCTAAGCTACTAACAACCAAGAAAAACAAATAAAATTACAAAAAAAATTTGGCAAATCTGCATGGCTGCAGTGCCACCGCACTCCCACACAGCCCACGCACGTTCAACACACCCATCCTCCACGACTGAACAAGTAAAAAAATGGCAGACCCCCGCGACGCTTGTTCTCTCCCTGCAGTGCCTCTGGCGGCCACCCAGCGCACCAAGGTAAAAACGTAACAGAAAACTAAAACTAAATTAAATATAATGACAAATTACAATCTTTATACTTTTAAAGAGCCTCTGAATTGAAAAAATAGCTTTGAAAAACATAATTACATTTTAATTTACAACATAACCTTTAATAAATGTAAATTGCCTGTCTTTTCATTGGCCCACACCGGCCCGCACAAACATATCACTGTCTCTCTCACACACTCAACGAGCGGCCGTGCACGTGCACTTCAATGAAAAGTAAAAGTAATAGAAAAACTGTTAAAAATCTAAGTTTAGCCATTCCAGGAACTGGGTAGGCACACCTGTGCATCAAACTACACTTGCTAACAACACACCCTGCCTGGAGTTGAAGTACTATAATAATTCAAATATTTAAACTGCTGCAAATGGTTATATTAAATTAAATTTAAAATACAAAGTAGCCTCAGCCTAAACAAACCAAATTAAATATAAAAATTAACAAATTCAATACTGATACAGATAAAATGCCAAACAATATCTCACCAAACTCCTGTCAACAATACCTGAAAATAATTAAATAGATAATAGCAAGATCAATAAATTAAACATAAAGAAATAATAAAGTAAAAATAAACAGGAAATAATTAAGGCCTAAGTGGTGGGTGGACCACCTCTCAATATCATTCCCACCCTGCTAGGACATCTACAGCCTGAATGTCGTTCATTTCAAAACAGGAAGTTATGTTGCAGCATCCTGTTTACTTTCACAATGTTTAGTCCGAAAATACAAACTTTCATATCAACACAAAGACTTCTTTCAACAAATGAACTCTATATTACATTGTTTTCTATGTAAGGGAACTTTATTGACCATTAAAGTTAATATTTAATTTACGATCACATTCCAAGGGGAACGAAAGCCACTTTGTATTAATGAGGTTTCACTTTAGATATGCCTTCCATAAATTGTTTAGCATCTCAAATTTTGCTTTGTAATATTTAAGGATGGAACATGGTACATGTAAAAAGTTTATCAAAATACAGGCTGCTTAAAAATTATGTACACGTCTTAAATGTAGAGATGGCTTGGGGGTACTAAAACAAGTATTTTGAAGACTTACCGTTAAGTTGTTACACGCGTCCGAAGTTACGCATCATGAATTGCCTACTTCAGGGTGCGCCTTTGTTTACATCTGAGCCAGCGCTGTGAGCCGTCAACACCTGTGCTTTCTTGCCAATTTTTGACGTATGAATTAACAAAGTACAGTACGCAGAAATATAAAAAAAGCACAAAAACAAAAAATAAACGTTTTACCCGGGATGATGTTTGTAATACAAAAAGGCAAAAGGTTACAATAAATGTTCAAAGTTTCTTCCACAGACATCCCGGCAATGTTCACATTGACGTAACATTGATTGGCGAACACGTTCAAACACACCAGCCATGTCTCTAATTGATGTAATGCTTCCACAATTCGCGCTACGAAATTTTCCTCACTTTCAACAGGGGTCGCGTAAACAATGTCTTTGATAAATTCCCACAAGAAAAAATCAAGGGGCGTTAAGTCAGGGGAACGTGGGGGCCACCTCACCGGTCCACCCCTGCCGATCCACGTGTCACCAAATTCTTCTGTAAGATGAGCACGCACTGCCAATGTAAAATGGGCAGGACAACCATCATGCTGAAACCACATTTCATGACGCACATTTAACGGCACTTCTTCCAAAGTTCTGGTAGCATCTCTTGCAGAAAAATTAAGTTGTTCGCACCGTTAAGCCTTGGTGGGAGAATGTAAGGCCCAATTAATTGATTGTGCACTATTCCCGCCCACAAGTTGACAGTACAACGTTCCTGGTTTCCACGGGTGCGCGTACCATGAGGATTTTCGTACTCCTACAAATGAGCATTATTGTGATTAAAAAGTCCCTCTCGAGTGAATGATGTCTCCGTAAACAAGACCAGAGATGGAAATCTTGGATTTTGGGCTCTCTGTCCTAAAAATCAGTTAGAAAAGTGACTCCAAAGAGGGTACAGCTGTGACCCTGCCTTGGGTGGGAATCACGTGTGGATTGTGATATTGTACCTGAATGCGTATATATGTACTTTCCAATATAGCATGTGATATTTTCGTTCATATTGTTTAGTAGCCCTAATATAATTTCAAAATGTTCTCACTTTTTATGTTGTAGAAAATAGTGCTACTGTAATTGGAAGTACGGAGGAAGGTGTCCTCAAGGTCTAGCCGAAAGACCATAATGAAATACTTCCATATTTGCTTATTCATGTGGAAATAATTGTAACCATTCATTCAATAGTCGCATATAAAATCCTTGTACACAAATACCAATTTACCACTTCCTTCTTAATGTGAACACACCTCGCACGTATATCGCTCACTGCTGCTGCACACAGTGTGCATATCATATCCCTGATCGTCGCTGCTACCTACCCTCACGTATTATTACGATTTATTGATATTGCAGTGACTCTCACAAAGAAAGTGCACGTGCCACTTGTTAACGAAACATGTGCATCTTGTGTCTTTGTAGAGACCTCTTAATTACATACTCCCACTCCTTGCACCACTGAATTTAGTTCCGCTGAGCGTCCAGAATAATTGAATTACTCTGAGAGACTGTTCAAGACGTTTAAAAAAATGGGATCCTATTTTAGAACAAAGTTCAAAATTCACAAGACCAGTTGAGGCTGCATTACTTTACTCTAAACACACAGCATTAACACAGTTTTATATAAGTTCTCCGCCAGTTTGAAAACTTATCACTTGACTGCAATCAGGATGCGGAGTTGGAAAACAACAGTATTGGTGACCGATAAGCGTCTAGGAAGAGGATAGACGAGAGGGGAAAGAACTGCGAGAGTGGAAGTGATTATTTATCTACTGTAAGCACCTCCTACCTCTTCCACTCAGCAACACTAGCTTTGTGAATACTAAACTTCAAAGTCATAACTTTTTTTCTTCAGAATGAATGAGAAGGGGGAAAAAAACTGGTTAGGTTCTACAAGTGTAATGTGAACTTGCTTAATAAGTTTCGTTAGTGATGTTAATAATGAGTTCTCCTTATGAAGTGTAACTACTGTTTGTGTACTTTTTCAATATGTATGTAACACATTGTGGCAATGTGATTTACTTTGGTAGTAAAACATGTCCCATGTTTACATAAAAAACATTGTTAACCTATGTACATAATTTTCATCTAAAATGTGGTGAAATAAGAGTCTGTGAATCTAACATTTTTACATGTGTTTCTGGTCTTGGTATTCAAGATTTCATTATTCGCAGGATTTTCAATGAACTTAACCGTCACAAACATGGAAAGATGACTGGATTATTGTATGACGAACAATTGTTGATAGTTTAATGGCGAGCACTTAAATTTGTCTGATAACATGTGCCGAACTTGCAGTTTGAAGTGGAAATTATACTTGCAATTTCATTCAATTAACATTGAAATCAATTAGAGTTTATAATTCATGTAATGTGATACGTTTTGTTCTCACACACTACAAACTGACGTGTTACCAAGAGACAAAAACAAACGTAGGCCTACACACAAAAGAAATGTACGTACGTAAAATAAAAACATTGCACTTATAGAGACGCACTAATAATAAAATTCACATTCAACAAAATGCATTATGATTCAGATCAAAATAATTAGGCCTCAATATTGAGATTAACAATCAGTTTTAGACAACGCTTTTACGGCATTTGCATAACATACAAATACGTGGCACATTCGATGTTGGGACAGAAAGTTCCACACAGTAATCATAATCCATTACCATAATTTCTTAAAATGGTTGTTAATGTCGCAAATTTCATAAATGAACGTGTTCACAAAGAAACCGCAAGCTCACTCAGAAAAATGTGAATGCATAACACCTGACGTGCTGATGGCGGCCGCCTTAGTGGACTAGTACGACAGTGTTGCCATATCCAACAATTCTGGAGTTGACACATCATTTACTTGACAGATACAAAAGAGTTAATTAGGTTGTTAGCCAGGTTGTGATTGAATGCATTCCAGCAATAAGCTCGGTTCACTTTTAAGATGCAAGTATTTCATTTGAACAACTATTTAAACAACTCGAGTTATAGTTTCACTCTCATCTAGGATAACTTCGTGAGTTTTTATACCCGCATATACACTGTGCTAAGTCACATATGCCAGTATCCGTGCGTTCATTGCTTATCTTATAAAAATACGAAAATGCATTTAAGTAAGCTCTGTTGTGCCATATGCATAGTGTAATTTGTTTCTTAGTGTGGTATAGAAATGTGACTTTTTTCTTTTCCAAATTTGTCTTTGATGTCTAAATTATTTAAATGGTTTTTATCTGTATGTGTAAAACGTCCACTGTTAGTTATATAGGTCGTTCGGGATAAAGTGAGCACTAAAGATTTAACCTTTGAAAAAAATCACTAGCAATTACTGCATGTGTCACCACTAACAAGAGTTACTTTACTGCTTGTATGGTTGGTAGTGATTCATTGCATGTAGTTCCATGTAGTTTCCTATTTGAATACAACATTAGTGAAAGAACATCAGATGAAATCAACCTCTATGTATTTAATATATTTCAAAATATTAATTTATGATCTTATTGACATTTCTACGTACAGTATAATTAAACCTAATTGGCGCCACCACAATGTCACACTACCGCCGGCTTCAGATCAGTCAGATCATGTTGCATGTTACCGCTTGCTCCTTGCTTCAGACAGTTCAAAATTCCAACAACAGGTGGCATCATTTGCGTGTGTTTGTCTGTTGTGCGTATAAACACATTCAAAAGTATTGGAAATTACTATGAATATCATTGCCAAATGATGTGAAGGCATTGGTATTCTGTAAATTATGTTTTATGTTTGCCAGCCTAAAAAAACATACTTTTTATTTCACACATTGACAAAATACGTTATTTATTTTTTCTGTTAAGTGCGTCGTCGTCGTTCGTGGCAGTAGAACTGAACGAAACTTGAATTCTTGAATTGTGTGTGTCAAGTGTGTTTTTAATTGCGATTATGAGTTACAAATTCTAATAAACTGTGCCCGCATTTACGAGATTTGTAACTACAATAGTGCATGATGTGTCAATTAGTCGATGGACAGAAACCAGTATTATAAGACGTTAACTCACAGATATTAATAACTAAGATTACTTTTGATTATATCTTATATTCAGCCCTCATGCATTTAATGAGTGTATATTGTAGATAAAATTTATTGGAGCAGTATACTGTACATGTAAACATTGTACAACCCTATGAGAATAAAAGCACATGGCAATATTTATGTTTACATACGGCGGAAAGATATAAACTGGCAAAAAATATAAGTTAATCAGGGCTTTTTTTAGTGCTCACTTTATTCTGAATCACTTATGATACGTATATCCAAGAGGGATATTTTAAACAGTTCAGTTTACTACCCATCTACATTTCCTAATTTTCACTTACTACGTTTCCATGTCGTTTTGAAATCAATTTCAAAACACCAACCGTTTTGAAACGCTCATGGAGATGAGATTCAAATCAATTTGAGTTTCAAGTTCGTTACACAAAAAATTGGGATATTATCGGATTCAGTCGGGCATAAAATGTCATGAAAATGCGGATAGTTGTTTTGACCTTCAGATTTCCTGTTGACAGGTGCAAATGAAATACGTAGAGTGAATAAAAATTATCATATGATCGTGAGCAACGATAATATTCTTGTATCCATTTTGTTTTCTTTAGCAATATAATTACTGTACGTGTGTATTTCTTTATTTCATGTCAGCCAACAAAAATTTCAATTGCACCAACATTATTAAAGACAAATTTGGCCAGCAAACTGAAATTGATTTCAATCGGATCCAAAGCTTCCATGTAGACGGGTATCGTACTCAATCAGGATTCAACACTCGATTCATTTTCAAAACTAATGTATATGGAAACGTAGTAATTATCTTGCAACTACTAGCAGATAAAAATAATACTAACCCAAAAGTTAAGTCCATTAACTACATTTTATGTGTGTGTGTGTGTGAAGAATTATGAGTAGCAAATACAGAAATCAAACTTAAAATAATTTAAATAACATACTGTATATCATTATTATCATCATATTCAGCTTAATTTACTTAATGAACTGCAGCAATTTTAAATTTAAATTTTTCATAACTACTTAGGGTTGTTGTAATCAAGAATCAAAGCATCGAGAAAAATATGGCTGGAATAGAGAATCAAAAGAAAAATGGAACTGTCCCATCTCTATTTATAATGACTTTAAACTTGTGAGGATTGTTGGGTGTGAGAGACAAACATTTGTGAACCTCAAGCCTAAATTGTGAGTCAGCAGGTAGGCAGAGGGAGTTTTTTAGAACCGTAATTTAACTTTTAGTGTGTTCAACATTGATTTTATTTTTCTTAGTTTCTTAGTTCAGTTCTACTGGTTTTTACTCTTACAGTATTTACAGTAAGGTAAAATATTTGTGAACAATACAACTTTTATTTTGGGTGTTAACTTTCAGGGTTCCACTGTGTTGCTTTTCCCACAGATTTAAATGATTAAAAATCACAAAGATAATAGCTAAATGACATGGATACTGTAAACCAGAAACAAAATCACTTGTGAAAGCTCTAAGCCAGAAACAAACACCTAAACAAACAAATACATGAACAACGAACAACTACTGTAGCATATACCTATATTGCACAGCCTGATACCTAACAGAGGTGTGTCGTGGGCAAATATACTTCAAAAGCAATAATTTATTATGGATACTAAACAGATCAGCATAAATAAGAACAAACAAACAAAACTACAAAAAAAAATTGACTTCATTGAAGCATTTAGGTACCATCTAGTACACTGGACCATCATCCAAATTGTCATCTTCTTCATCCAGGTAAGATTCCCCATTGTCAAAATAGCTGTTGATGTAGTCTGTACCTTCATCCATCTCCTCATCAACATCCTCTTCTTCAACTTCCTCTTTCTCTTCAACTTCATCATCTTCTGCTTCAGTTTTCTCTTCTGTCTCTTCCTCCACATCACTTGCTTGTGTCTCAGTCTTTTCTAACTCTTCCAACCTGTACATATGACAGCCATTTTTATCTTCTATGAGGAAATGCAACAACATTGTAAAGTTAAAACTGTGTGCATGAATTCACGAGTTGCACAATACACGGTACGGGTACATACAGATGAAATTAATCAATTAGTGATTATAAAAGACCAGCAAACTTAAGGACTTGTTCCCGAATTTTTTTCAGACTGGTGCCAATAACTCAAATATTTTTTAACCAAACGTTTTGAAAAAATTTGAGTCAATGTGCAATCACACGATGCACAATACTGTGGACGCATTTTTAAAATAATGTACCATTCACCTGCAAAAAAATAATTTCCCTCATTTTTGCTTATTTTCACGACGAAAAACGTGGTACTTTGGGTAATGAAATCTAAAAAACTGTTCAGTGTAATTCTACAAAAAAATTCAGCTACAAATTATAACATATAAGTGTCAAAACTGTGCAGCGAAATTTTGATCTGAGTATAAGGTAGCAATAAAAAAAATATTTTCGAAATCACTGCAAAACTCTGTAACAAGGCCTTAACTGAAACCTATACAAATTACAGAGATAATTTGTGCAAAAAGTGTATCCTGTATCTTTGTCGTTTTAATGAACGCTGCATACTAGTGCTACAAGATACAAGGTATTCTAGTTTACTCTATTTACAAAAATAACATCACTTTTGCACAATACTAGAACATGTACAAGCTGATGGCTCTCCATGTTGACACAGCTGTCTTCATGGTATGTATTAGGACTATGCTGGATGTGTGTTCTCAACACAAACACAAGACTCAGACACAAGCACCTGCATTTCCCCTTGCAACTTTCCTTTAACCCACTGACATTTTGTTCAGAGTACTCTCCAGTCTTTAGATTTCCGACCAAACTTAGACTTGAAGAAATCAAGAGATTCTTGTCATGTAAGGACTTGGAGCAATTCAACTCATATTTTATTATACATGGTCTGTATTTAATTTATATATAGTATATTATATAGACACACACACACTCCAAGAGAACATTCCTTGTTATATATTTTTTATTTTTGCTGTCATACAGATAGAAAGGATATGCTGCAATGTAGTAAAGTACTGGTAAATGTAGGCAATTCACAATAAAGTGAATACAGTATTTGTGGAAAGGTGTCAATGCCCTGGCTTGCGTCACTACTAATGCCAAAGGCACCAACTTAATAGTGCAGGGTACTTAGAAGGCTTAATCTGGACAATTCTTAACAAAATAATACTTTTCAGAATGTGTTTGTCACTGTCCCCTTATTTATTTCTGAAAATTCCGTAAGTTTCCCACTTCTGCAAAGTCTGCCAGCTTGAAAAAACCTCACAAAAGCAGAAATTAATTCAAAATTTCATATTGCCTTAACGAAAACTCGTACAACTGCCTAAATTGTACCATTCTCTTCTATTTTGATGGCTCTTTAAGTAACAAAAAATACATACCAGTTACAGTAGAACCCTGTTATAACATTTCTGGATATAACATTTTCCTGCATATAACATCACTTTTATTTGGTCCCACCAGTTTTCCATAAAGCATAGTGCTTTCATTTCCTGCTTATAACAACACTGGTATTTTCATTTCCTGCATATAACATCTTTTTTTTCTCAGACATAAATCAAAACTCGAGTAAAATTTTTCTTAGTTGTATTATTTTAAATAAAATAACTCAGCTGTAGACTAAAGATATCTATAAAAAAACTAATTAATGTCTGGGAAAATATTATAAGTGTATGTTACAGTGATATTAAAGACTGATCCAGAAGATGACGATCATGAACTTACAGACGACAAGTGGGAAAGCCTTCTATTATACACATAATGTATGTATTAATCATGTTTCTGATAGCACAGTAACTATAGCCACATTTATTCCCATTATAGGCTTATTTACTGTACATAAACTATCAAATTTTTAAGTTACTTCTGTGTAATATCCATTTATTGGTGTAAAATTTATTCCTGCTTATAACATTTTTCTGTATATAACACTGTTTTTCACAGGTTCCTTCAAAAATGTTATAACAGGGTTCTACTGTAACTAGATATGCCGACCGAAAAATTCTTTTCAGAGAGAGGACAAGAAGACGAAGAAGGAAGGGAAAAAAATCTTATTTAAATTACACTTTTGCTGTTACTTTTATCAAGCATACCAGATTCATATATTAGCCTAATTTTGTACGCACGCAACAAAGCTTCCCCCCCCCCAAAAAAAAAAATGTTAACTTACGGTGTTCCCGCATCAACTGTCACACTGTGCAGTGCCGCAGCTTTGCTTGCTGGTCGGACTTTAATTCATTAAAAAATACCTCTCATAGCTATAAATCCTTTCAAGTAATAAAAAAAGAGATGTGAAAAATAAGTATAAATTAATATTTAAGTTGTAAAATATATTAAGTTACTGTGTACAACAAGAAACTTAAGTTTACAAATGATAATACTGTAATAACCGTATTTTGTTCAAGCAGTGTATAATGCAGAGTAGAAAACCCTATTGGGAAGTTTTGGATGAAAAGGAAATATATAGGCAACATAACTCTCAAAAGAATAGGGAAATGTATTTGTCCGATGAATCTGTGGACACTGCATATCTTATAAATTGTGGATATTTGGTACTTATGTTCTTGACAATGCCATGAAACACATGGAGAAATAGTGAGAAATATGTTTGTTATGTAATTACTAGATATTTATCATCTGATATGACTGATGTACTTGATGGTTATAGAAAACCTTCAACTAAGGATCATGAACATTTTTGACGAGGGTGCTCTTCTGAAGTACTTGTGCTGCAAAAACTCTTTTGCGGTCCTACCTCCACAACATCTGTATCTAACGCTACCAATAAAACACAACTCACTCTTTACTTTCAAAACACAGAAATCAGGACTCCATGTTATTCAAGCTGAGACAGATGCTGATACCTTGATTGTTTTGAATGCAGTGTCTAAAAGTAAGCTTGAAAGGACATCAATATTGGTAGGTGAAGACACAGATTTATTTGTACTACTTGTCGCAAATTCTGACGGAAACACGTATATGTTGATACAGAGTAAAGGAAGAAAAAAAAGTACGGAAAGTTTTCAACGTAACATTACTTCAAACTGCATTGGGTTCAATCTAGTACATTTTGTTCATACACACCTTTACTGGGTGTGATACGACTTCTGTGCATGGAAAATAAAAAGGATTGCAGTTTGCAAAGCTGAAACGAGATGATGCATTGAAGGATAAAATGGCAGATTTTAATGACAAGCCTTCCCCACAAAAGGTTACTGAAGCTCACAAAGCATTTGCGTGTGTTATTCACGGTGGGGAAACCTCTGAAAAAATTAACAAGCTGCACTACCAGAGGGCCGATTAAATATGAGCATCAAATGCCTGCACCGACGCAGCGCAGATCAAGGAAAACTGCTCTCCACTTGCACCAGCCAATAAGAGAGGAATTAAATACTGTATGACAGAAGCAAGTGGGCGGGATACTCAGAGCCTCAGCAATTCTATTTCCTCAGCCTGAGATTCAAGGGCCAATCAGAAACATCATAACAAAATCATTCGGAACCATCTATTAATAATATGTATTTACGATGTAATATTTCATTTTTATTTTGCTCATTAACGTATACTTGGGAAGAATTGGCCACATTTATTGCAAATGTACATACATTACAAGTTATTTTTCAGCATTGTTATTCAGTCGAGGCTGTGTTCAAAATTACTGCATTAAGTTTAAGTCAAATATTTAATGTTTGGCGGCATTTCTTAAATATATGTTACAATCTGTGGCTGCTAATGATATTATAGCGAGCATTTTTTGTTGTAAATTTAAGTTTCCATCTCCAACATTCACGTCACCGCTCCCACAGTAAGTGAAGCATACGTTTTTGTGTTGCACATCGATTTATCTTCAAGAAATGTAAAACCAATTTTACTGTCCATTTCCCTTGAAAATAAATAAAATCTTGTCCGCATATAATGGCCCTAGATTCTGACGAAACACAGCTGCCAAACGTGGCAGCCATTGAATGTAAAATGTATCGTTTGCGCATGCGCGACTGGTGCAAAATTGCTTGCGGTGAGGGTTTAGTTTGGCACAGATTTCTCTGCGTTTTGCACCTGTGACATGACTATTTGCACCTCACAAGGAGCGTATTTAATCCCAGTGCGGTGCAGCGCAGAGCCGAAAGACAATATTTAATCAGCCCCCCTGCTACACTTTAAAACTGTAGCCAAAAAGGGTAGTACATAGTACTTTCAGAATGGCAGTCTTACCTCCAACATCTGAATCCACTAAACAGTATTCATTTTGTGTTTTCTACCAGATACATGAATGGAACAACTGTGCGATGGAGCCTACTCTTTGGTGTTGGAAGTTTGAAACTGGCCAATATTCACATAAAACAACTTCGTTAGAATCGACACCACAAAAGCTGTTACACTTAGTATCATGTAACTGTAAAACTGGTTGTGACCATCAAAGTTATAAATGTCTAAGGAACCATTTGAAATGTTTTGATATATATGGCCACTGCTCTGGCTTTGTATGCTTCAACCGCTTTCCACCAATAGAAGATGATGGCAGTATAGAGGGTCTGCAGAATTAAAGTGATGATCCTGCACTCAACCCATGATTTAGGCAATCTTCTTCGTGTTTTACTTTGTTGTAAGGCACTGTAAACTGTTGTGACGAATCTCATGTGAACAAATAAAAAGTGGGAAATGGCTGCTAGGCTACTAATTACTAAAACACGTAGACAGAGATATACAAGTGCTTACAGAAATAGTACTTGCAGGTTGGAGAACACAAAGTACAGATGGACAACACATTTTCTTTATTGACAGTTAATGTCACTGTGTTTCTTATCCGATTCAATTTACATCCTTGTACACATTAGAGTATAACATAAATAACCTCTTACATGTTTAAAAAGTCAACAATACTACTTCAATCATTCCTTGCTCATTTTTTAATATTGCAAATAATCAGCAAGTGAAGCTGCGGTAAGGCGACGTGTGGGTGACAGCTGATATGGAAACACAATAATGTTTAAAATGGTTTGGTCGTTTATTGTTAATGTACACATACCGGTACATATGAATTTTATGCGCTTTTAACAGCTCTACAACTTTTGCAAAAGGAGAAACCTGATAAAATAATAGCACAAGTGTAATTTAAATAATTTTTTCTTGTTTTAAAGACCAATTATTACAAAAAAAAAGTTTTTCAATCTGTTTACAGTATCTAGTAAGTAGGTACGATTATTGTTTTTTAAACAGAGCTCTACATAAAAAAAATTCTTAATTTAATAATTGTACCAAACACTGTTCAACTCTTACACATTACACTGATAGTAATTTCCCACAAATAAAATATATTTCCTTTCCACAGTGTTCATACAAGTGCATGTCAAAGTAACAATTAGACTATTTTTGCTACTTACCCACAGTAAAAAACTATTCAAACGATGCAAATAAAATAATTTGAAGTGAAAGGAAATGTATTGTGCTACAGAATGACAACTTCTTTATTTCACATAAACATTAAAAATACAGGTACTCACTGATATACAAAAATTTAGGTACATTCAAGAATTTATTTTAATACAAACAATTTTTATGAGAAATTACAAAGGTGTCATTCTGAGCTTAATATGTACATTAACTTTCACTCTAAATAGTTTCATTCATATCGTTGGAATAGTTTCTACTTTGGATAAGTAGCGAAAATTGTCAAATCGGTACTCTTGAGAGGTGCTGGTATGAAAAATATGGAACCAAAAAATATTTTACTTGTGGAAAATTACTATTAATGTAATGTGTAAGAGTTGGCCAGTTTTTAGCAAAATTATAAATTTTTTGGTGCAGAGCAGCCTTAAATAGCCATAAAAATAGAAGAAACTGACAGAAGTTAGGTTGTTCTAAGAGTTTTCGTTCAGGAGATGTAAAATTTTGAAGAAATTAATACTTTTGCAGTTTTTCTTTTCAAGATGGCAGATTTGCTGAAGTGGAAAATTTTTGGGAATTTCCAAAAAATTGTGAGGGACACTGTGAAACACATTTCTAAAGCTTCAGTTGTGTTAATAATTCTGTCCAGGTTAAAATCTAAATGCATTGCACTATATGAACTAAGCGAGGGTCTGCACTCAAATACAGTAGTATTACAATAGTCACTGTCCTAACACTGTAAGGCCTACTACACACAACAGCATTATCCCCTCCTTGCAGACAAGAAAAATTTTATTTGCAACCAAGACTTCCATATGTCTCGAGATTAATGACGAAGAACTTTTAATTTACTAATAAACTCACTGCAATATCTAAGAAAAATCAAACAATGCACTTAAAAATCTTAGAAATAGAGTACTTTTTTAAATTGAAGGAAACCAAAGAGATTTAAAATTACCTACATGTTTGAAACATTCCCAATCAGACAAAGATAAACTTACTGCACCTACGACTTTTTATGGACTTCAGTACTTGAAATCAATAATTTTGATTTACACCCTACAGATTTCTGGAGGATATTTGTGGTCACTGGTACTGTGCACAGAAACACACCTCGCTGCAAGCATGTTTTCTACACTCACACATAACAGTATCTGAAAAACACCTAAGTTAAAACAAGTCATACCTCAGGAAGCAAATCAATATAGAGTAGAATGCTGTTATAATGTTCACGCTTATAACGTTTTTCTAGTTGCAAGGTTGCTTTCATTTGGCCCCTAAAACTGTTTTATAATAGGAACTCACCTTTTTATGTTTTCCCATCTATAGAGTAGAAATTTTTTGGGTCCCTTCAGAAACATTTTAACAGGGTTCTACTGTGGTAAATGTTCCAAGCACGCGAGCAATACAAAGGAGGCAGACACTACACATACAGAGGATTACGTACTTGCTGACAATATCCACTTCTTTCTTTGCCTTCTTGGCTGGCGTTGCACCAGCAGCCTTACCACCTTTCCGCTTCTTTGGCTTAACGACCTTCGTGGCCATTGGACGCAGCTCCTTCGGCAACCGGCTCCAGTCAAAATCCATCTCTTGCTCGGTATGTGACAGTGACTGGTAGCGGTCTGAAAATCGCTCTATGTCCTTCTTCGATTCCTCATGCTGTAGGAACGCAGGTGAATCATGCAGGTAGAGGACAAAGTCTCTCTTCAGTGTCAGAAGGTAGTCAGTTTCAGGAGTTGTCTGAAGAGGGACAGGCCTGAATGATGACATGAAACATATAATAACAATCCTTTTAGAACCCTGCAATCACAGATATTGTTCATGGCATGACATAACTAATAAAATAAAGATTGCCAGATGACAACAAATACAGTGAAATTCCTAAGATCTCCGCCTATCTGGGAGGGGTTTACATGTAAAATGATATTATGTGGCGGGACTCTCGGGGTGTCACTTTTAGACAAAAACCATTTTCTGCATTAAAATGAGGAAAACATTGCAACAGAGATAAGAATTTGGAGAAGAAGGAGAAAAAAACATGCACTCAGGGCCTCTGCAAAATAAGACGGAGGGGGGGGGGGTGGAGGTCAGGGCAAAAGGGACAGAATGCCCAGCCTGAATGTGCCCCGGATCCTTGCCCTAAACTCTGAGAAAGAAAGCTAGATTCTTTAATTTTCCAACTGTAAAATATGTCTGTATTATCAACCAGCGTTATTACGTTTATTTTGCTGGAAGAATTTCCAACATACCTTACAACGTTCACGCAAATGTGCATTAACGTGTTTTCAATAATTAAAAAAGTATGTAGTCGACAAACAAAATAACAGTAGGAAATCCTGTATCTTGTTATGCTTACGTATAAAACAGACTTGATATATATCTTAAAATCAAGATGTGAAATCTCATATCACCAAAATTGCACATTGCATAAATAACATGTTTTATTGAGACTAAAATAACAAGAAAAATATTCTTTTGTATAAAGTACAAACAAGGCAACAACCAAACTTGAGACAAATTTCCAGAAATTCCAAATTTCACAACTTAAGAAAACAAAAATTCATACAATAATGAGGATTGCTATCATGAAAAGGTCACGTTGCTACCCGTACCAAAGGGTGTGCTTGGACATTGAGAGCAGGCCTAGAAAAGCTCATATAAGTTTTGACTATTTTGATTTTGGATAAAAATCATTCTTGAAAAAAGTAGCGTATTTTTCATACTAGGCATAACTAAATGCATGCTTGGTTGTAAAAAATTATCATCACATTAAAAACACAATCAAGTAAAGTATCGCAACAGAGGCAGCCTTTCAAAACAGAAATTGGTAACTTACTGGAACTTATGTTTTTTTAGCTCGTGATAGAAATATCTGGTGACTACATTTGAAGTTAACATGTCTTTGTAACTCTGTGTCCAACATGCCTTAGCAGCTGTGCACCTACTTGTTGATCATGGGTGGGAAGATGGGCGGAGGCTGCAGCACTGGTCCAGGCAGGGCCTCCCCTGGGTTGAAGCCCAGCTGCTCCACGTTGAAGGACATGTTTACCCGGCCACGGCCGCCCCGACCACCTCTGCCCCGCCCTGCCATTGTTACGCAGTCTCCTTCTGCCGCTTGTCCTTGTCTCTTGTTTCACTCTTCTCTTCCTGCTCTTCTTCTAGGAAGTCCTCCTGCGAAACAACAAGGTCATTTCTTAACTACCCTCAAGTACAATTCCACCACATTCATCAACAATACTTTATAACAATCCTACACAGTGAATACTATGAATAACTACTCAGTGTGTGCTGGCCAAACTACTGACTTTAGAGGTAGGTCTATAGTCCATAGGATTGTTCGAGGATATAGTACAGGCAGTTGATGAGCGGAAACAGGTGGATGCTTGTTTCATAGACTTTGAGAAGGCATTTGACAAGGTGTCCCATGGGATATTGATGAAGAAGTTAGATGATCTGCTGGAGGACAAGTATTTGGTGAGATGGATTGAGGACTTTCTCAGGGAATGAAGTCAAAGCGTGAAAGTGGGGGAAGCTGTGTCAGAGGAGGGCGAGGTTACATCCGGAGTGTCACAGGGAAGTGTGTTGGGACCTTTGCTATTCACCACTATGGTGAATGACATGGGTTTTAGGATTTCAGGGAAAATTAGATTGTTTGCAGATGACTGTGTGTTGTACTCAGAGGTGGGCAGCAGAAACAACTTGCAGGCGGATATTGATAGGCTGTGGTCGTGGACTAGGGTTAACGAAATGAAAATTAATGTGCGAAAGACCAAGTTGGTTAGGTTTACGAAGAAGAAAGTGGTG